>JAASGM010000159.1:0-32509 GCA_023334215.1 Globisporangium cystogenes | reverse complement strand
GCTCAAATTATATCTCCAAAGAGAGCGCAACGCGCTCTATCATCTATAAAAAAATCACGCTCGCAAACGCATTATTGAAGAAAAAATCGATAGTTTTCTGATTTTTTTACCCTGTCCCTATCTTTTTGACGCGCACTGTATTGCTTATCCAGTATTGAACAATTGATTATTAGAAATTGTTTCCTTCTAAAATATTCTCAAAAATTAGTATGACTTCATCCACGAAATACGTATGATACAGCCTGTATCATTTAGTGTATCATACCAGGTTTAATGTGAGATTCATATTGAAAACTCCACATTCGTCAAAGCACCAAGTACAAGGCGAGAGTGAGAGCAAGGCGAAGCAGCTCGGCAGTGGCAGTGGCGACGATAGAGCTGCTGTTGTCGATGGTGGAGGACAAAGACCGTCAGGACGACTGAGTGTCCACGGAGGTGTTCGCGATCGACTCATAGACTGTCGAAGCGGATGAGGAGCTGACACTCGACTGGACGGCGAGATTTGTCAATCGCTCCGAGTCGATAGCCATCAAGTCAACACCGTTGAGAGAAGCAACGGGGGGATCCGAACGCTCCTTCTTGGACGCCATTTCCACGTTGGTACGGCCGAGCGGAGACGTATCAGCATGAGCGGAATGGGATCGGGAGGCGCTGGGTTCGTTCGCGGGTCTGGGTACGAGTCGATCGGCAAGGCACTGGCGGACGCACAGCAGGAGGAGCTGTGGAGCGGTCGCCACCCGCCTCGGGTCGTGGACCCCGCCCTCGCTGCACTCTGCACCGACGATTTCGCGCACTGCCGCCGTCCGAACGGTGCTGCTAGCGGTAGGACCGTCCGAGTGGCTGTCAACTTCTTCGAGGTGGCAGTCGACACGAGGGTGAGTGTGGTGTGCAAGTATCACATCGCGGTTTCGAGGTCCGAAGCAACGGGACGCGGGTGTGACGAAGAACGCGATGAAGTGACGACCAAAGGTGCTTGTCGACCAGATCGACCGCTTCCCAAGATGATCGTCCGCGATGCGATCGAGGCAGCGCTTCAGGAGCACGCGGCTGAACTGGGCGGTGTGCGCGTCGTCCACGACGGCGTGAGCTCTCTGTTCGCAGCCGACCGACTTCCCTGGGACGTGAGAGTCTTTGACGGCGTTCGGCACCGAGATCGCCGCTTTCTGCTCGCAGTGGAGATCACGCTCGCAGAAGAGATCGACATGAAGCGTCTGTGACGATCGCGCACCGGGATAAGATGCACGCACGTCTTGTTCATACGTTAGCGAGCGACCTGAGCACTTCGACGACTGTTCTCGACTGAGCTCTTCTCACAGCTTTCTCGGCTTCTGCACGGTGGTTTCGAGCGCCGAGCTCGCACCCACCAACGCGACGCTTTCTCTCTCGTTCCTTCTCCGCGTGCCGTTGAAACCTGCTCACAGCCTCTGAACGGATCTGGGTGGAACTTGGTCGGCGTCACAGCACCAATGTGTCATCGCCTGCTGTGTGCGAATTTCGAATGAAGCGATAGTGAAAACACTCAAGAAGGAGCAACTCGCACAAACTAGTTACTCGTTTAATTCACTATCACTATCCCCGCCATACGCCGGTAGACCGACACCAACACCGACAGCGACACCAACACCGACACCGAGCACCGAGCACCGAGCACCGAGCAATGACTGAGAACAATTCAAGTGAGTGACGATCCTCTGTACTCGACAAGCGCCAAGATCGATAATTCATGCGAATGTTACTCGATGCTGACGCAACACACAACTTGATCTCTTACATATTGCCGACAAACGAGCGCCTCTGCTCCATCTCACGAAGTACAGTAAGCAGCGCTCGCCGCGAGCCGCACGGGTGCTGGCTCTGCAAAACGGAAGATGTATTTGCAAGGCATTGCCTGTGACGTCTTTGTCTATAGTTTCCTTGATTCTTTGATCACTGGACATGTACCTCCATGTACATGAGTAAGATAACTGCAAATAGAAAAAGGTGCGTGTGTCTACATCCACCTCCCTCCCGACCAAACTCCGAAGCGGTAAAGTGTACAACTAGCACAGCGGCGGCGAGGATCCATAGAAAAAAGGGCGTCGAGCCAAAGAAAGTTGTGTTAATTAGATCGTCATAACACGATACGCACTAGCCCGACGACTGGACTGACCAATGGCGACCGACCGGCCGACCGACCAGCCGAACCGACCGACTGACAGACAGGCCCACTCAGTTGCCCAAATTAAACGGGTAGAAATGGCTCGTCAGCAGTTCAGTGAAACTGCATTTCGTCACTTGAGACGGATTTTTTTGTTCTCCTTCGGGAAATCGGATATAGTACCGGCCCGGCTCAGCGACTCTGTTCGCACAAAGACATGCAATGACCCCTTACCCTCACAAAACTAGAAAAATGTTTGCATTGGGTGTACACACAATGTCAGCGTCATCTCTCCTGCAGAAAGTAAAACAGTTTCACTTGTTTTTAGCAATCACTGCTCTCAGTCTCTCTCTCTCTCTCTCTCTCTCTTCGTTTGTTTGCAGGCTTGGGGGTTGGGCTCTATCGCACGGGTGACTGTCGTTCTTAGAGGAACAGGTGTATGCGCAGACTATTGAGATTTACCATGTGAACCGCATCGTTTTTAACAGAGGTGTACATCGGCATTTGAAGAGGGAAACTTCTATCAACAGTCGCGTGTAACACTCAACAGTCGTGCGACCAACGACGCCAAGTGAAACGACGCCAAGTCGTCGTCTTCCTCTCCAAGCACGCGTCCGCCACCACTGGAGCACCACTGGAAGTGAAAAGTTACCGACAGTCGTTGGTTCACCTTGCCGCTCACCCTTTTCGCTGGCTGCGGCCTACTCTCGCTCGCACCTCGCTCGGTTTCTCTCATGCTCCCTTGTCCTCGTGCTCACTTGCTCACTTGAGCTGCCGCACTCCCCGACGCCTCCGCCTCTGCTTCCTGGCGGAACCATCCAAAGTGATCTGCGCAGTAGTTGTTCGTGCGCTCGGACGCCGGCTTCTTGCAGCCCTCGATGACGCACCGCTTGCCTGCACGAGACACACGATACACACAATACACAAGAAAAGAGAGACACACAGGAGTGTATGAGCACGAGATTGCTCGATCGCTTCTGGCACGCACGCCACACACAATGCACGCAGGTATGCACATGCCGGAAGCACACATGCACACATCAGTATGCGAGGTAATCCACTCACCGCCGCCGTGTGCCCAGCACCGACCGAGCGACACCGCGATCTTGCTGCACCCCTCCGTCTTGCATCGCGTACCGCCGCCGTGCGACCAGCAGATACCGCGCGACTTGGCTCGCTTCGTGCACCCGTCGATTTTGCAGATCGTGTAGCCCCCTGCACGCATTAAGGGTTAAGCAACAAGCAGCGAGCTATGTCAGCCTCTTCCGACGTCGACTGCTGGCCACCGCCAAGCGGTCCAACGAACACGAGATGGCGCCTGCCTGAGACCCACCATGCTTCCAACACAACCCGCGATTTTGCGCGCGGCAGTTGCAGTCCTCGACGTTGCACCGCTTTCCACCCTGGTTGGTCACCCGCCGCCACCGCCACCACCACAAGTCGAAAACCGAAAGTGCGTGAGTGAGCGCGGAAGTGAGCGCTTGAGACCTCGCCGCAGTGATGGCAGGAACAACTCGCAGCTCCACGTACCCCGTGTCGAATGCAGAGCCCATGATCCACGACATATTTATCGCAACCCGGTTCCTTGCAAATGCGCGCCTTCCGCTTCTTTTTCCGCTTGCCAGGTGTGTCTGCGGATGAGTCGCCAGGAAAGACAGGGTATGCGTGGTGCTGGGCGTCCACAACAGCGTCGGTGGTGTTGCTGTTGTTGTTGTTGTTGTTGTTGTTGCTGCTGTTGTCGTCGTCATCGTCATGATTGCTGTTGCTGCTGCTGCTGCCGACACTGGAGGACACGATCGACGGCAGTCGGACGAGCTCCCGCGCTGTGTGACCAGAGTATGCGCTGTGGCTGCTGCCGCTACTCTCGCTCCGCGGTGCTTGTCGGACCAAAGAGTAGCGGCTGAAGTCACCAACGTCGCTCCTGCAGTCGTCGTAGTTGCGTTGGAACTGCTCTGGTTCCAGCTTGACCTCCACCAGTCGCTGCTGCTGCTGCTGCTGTACGGAGAAGAGGTGCTGGTGCAGTGTCGGAAAGTGTTGCGCATCTCGACTTGGACTCTGGTCGTGCATCTGTGTCTGCACGATCTGTTCGCCGCGCGGACGGTCGAGGAGGAATCCGATGGACGTGCGCGCAGGAGGAAGTGAAAGAGGAGGGGGCAATGGGTCTCGAAGCGGCGAGCCCAGCCCAGCCGCAGCAGAAGCTGAATCGTCCGCGAGGATCCACGCCGAGGCTGTCGCACCTCCGCTTGTGCGCGATTGACTGCCGTGACTCGTCGCCACGGCGTTGATGCTGCTGCTGGTGGTGGTGGTGGTGGCGGGCGTGCTGGCGTAGGTGGTGGCGTTGGCGCTCGCACCATCACGCCGCTCTCGCGGGTGCGCGAAGAGGTCCTGGAAGGAGATGTTGCGCGCGCCACCCTGGCCGATCATTGCGCGTGTGGTGTGAGCGCGGGCAGCTGGTTAATTGAGTGGGTGCGGAAAACGACAGCGGCGGCGGCGGCGGCGGCGGCGGTGGTGGTGCGTCGTCCCGTGTGGCTTGTTCGGGTGGTGAAAGAGGTGTCGACGCGCGCGCACGAGCGAGTGGGCGGTGCGCTCCTGCCAGTCAGTCTGCCTCTTGCTGCTGCTGGTGGTGGTGCTTGCTGGTGGAGTGTGTGACTTGCTGAGTGCGCGTGCGACTGGGGGAGGTGTTCAAAAACGGATCTCCCTGTTGCTTGTTTTGGGGGGGGTGCTTTTATCTCTCTCCTATTTTCGTGATTTTCGTGATATCGCAGGGAGTCCATTTGAAGAAAATCGAAAAAGAAGGGGGAATGGAAGCTGACGTGCCTCGTTCAGCTACAAAAATGACTCGTCGTTCCCGTGTGTGTTCGTTCGCTCGCCCCCGACCCCGTCGGTCTTGTTTCAGTCTTGTTGGACTCGCCGACATCCGTTTATCCTCCCCTCCCTCCCCCCCCCTCCCCGCTCTCGCTCCCGCTCTTGCTGTCCACACAGGCAAGCGAAGGCTATCAGGCATGAGGAAGCGAGATAGCGAGCGAGTGCTGCTTTTCACTATTGTACTCATATCGTCCATCGCGTGTGAGCCAACTGAGCCGACTCCGCTCCTCTGCTATTCTCCACAGGCTCACGACTCCTTGTTCGCTCACGCTCCGTCCTCGATGCACGTATGCACGAGGTCGATCGAGCACCGAGCACCGAGCACCGAGCACCGAGCACCGAGCACCGAGCACCAACCAACGACGGAGAACAGATCAACGTAGCACCAACGTTGGTATCAACCTCGCCAACATTGATGCTGGGGCTCGTAGGTCTGGCGTTCAGCTACGCGCTGAGCGTCGACAGTGAACTGACGTTCCTCTTGCTGCTCAGCGTCGTGGGTGGAGACAGAGTTTGTAGAGCCTAGTGACGATCATCAGCACTCGACAAGCACCAAGACAGACAATTCACGCGAGGCTACTCGATTCCGCCAATGACACAACACTGCCTGCAAAACTGGAGAAGCTCGTAGACGTTGGCGTCGTGGAGCGTCGTGGAGCTCCCCAACTCACCTCGTGACTTGACATCCTTGCATTTTGTGTGAAGCGCTACAGTGAAGAAACATGGACATTGCGGTACGATCTGAGAGTCATTTCACAATAGTGAAGAAAGCCTAGCTTCACAGTACTTTTCTGTATAGAGAATAAAGTCGGGTATCACGGTACTAACCAGATACTCCCCCTCCCAGCACATCAAGCCGCGCAGGAAGAAGCTTTCCAGCCCCTCGCCGAGCATCCTCGCGAGCAACCTCGCGAGCCCCCTGTCTCCTCCGTCAACCCATAGACCCAAGCGCGCGCGCGCACGGCAGCCATGGAGAGCGAGTGGCACACGCTCGGCAAGGTGCAGTACCAGAAGTGGACGACGTACGAGATGGAGTGGAAGGACGAGGTGGGCGACCTGCGCGACTACGTGGCGAGCGCCGCGCCGTTCGGCGGCCCTGTGGCGCTGCTGCGCGACCCCAAGAAGCTCGTCAAGTTGGATGCCGGCCGCACGCTCGCGCGCACGCTGCTCATCTTCAACGCGTGCGGACGCAAGCTCTGCGAGGTGCCCTGGGCCAAGTACGACGAGAAGGACGCGGCGGGCAAGTCCAACGCGCTCATCGGCATGTGCTGGACGGACGAGCTGCGCCTGCTCTGCGTGTTTGAGAACGGCTCGTGCGTGACGTTCAACCTCATGGGCGAGGTCGAGACGCGCTTCGCGATCCTCCCACCCGCTTCCAAGGACAAGATCGTGACTTTCGAGGCGTGGGGCGGCGGCTTCGTCGCGCTCTCGGAGAAGATGGCGCTCATCCAAGTGCTCGACGTCGATTCGGTGCGCCCCAAGGTGTCGCTGCTGCCGGACTGCGGGCTCTCAGAGGCGAACCCGCCGACGTGCATGGGGGTGCTGGAGCCGCGGTTCCTCAAGTCGATCTACCCGGAGGTCTTCCTCGGCACGACGGACAAGTCGCTCGTGATCGTAAGCAAGGAGAACGGCGTGGTGGACATGAAGCTGCAGGAGTCCATCAAGGCGCCGATCTCGGCGCTCGCAGTCGCGCCGAACGGCATGTTCATGGCGGTCTTCTCGCAGGACGGCATCCTCACCGTCATGAACACGATGCTCGACAAGAAGATCCTGTCGTTCGACACGCAGAGCAAAGCAAGCCCGCAGTCGATGTGCTGGTGCGGCGAGGATTCGATCCTGCTGTACTGGCCGAACGGCGGACTCATCATGGTGGGCCCCTACGGTTCGTGGCTGCGCTTCCCGTACTACCAGCACATCGTGCTCGCGCAGGAGATCGACTGCTGCCGCGTGTACAGCGCGTCTTCGCACGACATCGTTATCCGCGTGCCGACGTGTGTGGAGAACATCAAGGGCGTGGGGTCGACGGCGCCGGCCGCGATGCTCTTCCAGGCGCTCGACGCCTACGACTCGGGCGAC
Source organism: Globisporangium cystogenes (assembly GCA_023334215.1). Lineage (NCBI taxonomy): Eukaryota > Oomycota > Peronosporomycetes > Pythiales > Pythiaceae > Globisporangium > Globisporangium cystogenes. The sequence continues at coordinate 25,431 of JAASGM010000159.1, read as the reverse complement.
GCGAAGGCGGACGAGCACATTCGGTTCATCCAGAGCCAGAACGCGCTGGAGGAAGCGATCAAGGACTGCGTCGAGGCTGCGGGGAGCGAGTTCGACTACGCGTCGCAGACTACGCTGCTGCGCGCAGCTGCGTACGGCAAGGTGTTTGTCGACCTGGCAATGGACTCGTCCGCTTCCGGTGCGCTCGAGTCTGCGAATCTGTTGGACGCAGAGCTGTTCGTCGAGATGTGCCGCAAGATCCGAGTGCTCAACGCCCTGCGCGAGCAGAATGTGGGCTTCCCGCTGACGGTCGGTCAATTCGATCGGCTGAGTCCCGAGGTCGTGATCAGCCGCCTCGTGGCGATGCGTCACCACTTCCTCGCGCTCAAGATCTGCGAGTACATGAAGATCACAACGGACCGAGTGCTCGTGCACTGGGCATGCGAGAAGGTGAAGGCGGCGACTTCGTCGAATGTCTCGGACGAGGAGCTGGTGGCGCTTATCCGAAAGAAGCTGAAGAATGCGACGCTTGTGTCGTACGCGGACATTGCGAGCTGCGCCGAGCGCGCAAACCGCCGCCGCCTCGCGACCATGTTCCTGGACTTGGAGGAGAACGCGACGGACCAGGTGCCGCTGCTGCTGTCGATGGGTGAGTTCGAGCTCGCGCTGCGCAAGTCGCTCGAGTCGAACAACACCGATCTGGTGTACATGACGCTCTTCCACCTGGAGCGTACGCTGCCATCGATGGACGAGTTTCGCTACGTGCTCAACCGCGAGCCGATGTACGCCGAGGCGAGCAACCTGATGCTGCTGTACTACAAGGCTAGCAAGAGTTCGCGCTTGCCGGTGCTTTGGAACGACACGCAAAGTGCGGAGAACGACATTCTGGTGTCGGTCAAGACGGCGGATCTGGACGAGAAGCTGAACGTGCTGAAGGAGGCGATGACGAAGCTCACGAATGCGAAGATGCCGAATCTGGCCAAGCTCGTGGAGGAGCAGGCGGATCTGGTGCAGGAGCAGCGCAAGCTCGAGGAGAAGCCCGAGAACATCCGGAAGCGCCAGTTCGTCGGGCTCTCGATCTCGGACACGATGAAGCTCATGATTCGCGACAGCAAGTACGAGCCGAAGCTGCTGAACGTCGCGGCCGCATTCTCGAAGAAGTTCAAAGTGCCGGAGAAGCGCTTTTACCGCGTGAAGATCAAGGCGCTCGCCGAGACCCAGCAGTGGGACGCGCTGCAGAAGTTCTCGATGGAGAAGAAGAACCCGCCGTGCGGCTTCAAGGCGTTCGCGGTCGCTTGTCTCGCCGAGGGCGAGAAGCAGCAGGCGGAGGCATACACCGCGCGAATCACCGCTGTGGACGAGAAGTTCGAGACTCTCATCCACCTCGACATGTACCAGGACGCGCTGCTGCTGGCGATCAAATTGAAGGACCCGGAGAAGCTTACGAGTGTGCGGAACCTGTGTGGCGACGCCGACATTTGCAGCCAGGCAGACAAGGCGGCGATGGATCTCGGATTCGTGTCGTAGACGACGCGAAGACACCTGCGCGTGCTGACGCTGGCGCTGGCTGGTGTCCGATCCGGGGGATATGCAGACTTGGAATGTATTGTGCGTTTTCGGCGGCTCGCTACCTGTCTTTGCGTGTGCCACGCACGAGCTCTGCGCATGGGGAGATGCCGACGCGCGCGAAGAGCAGTTTGTCCTGCTTGAGCTGCTGGTGCATCTGCGCGAGTCGAAAGGCGTTTGACTGTGCCGGGATCACGTGCTGCCTGACGTCGACTTTCACCTACAGGAAGCGGATAGTATGGCGGCCGGATGAACACCCCGACTCGGCACCGCCGCGATGTCGATGCAAGCAAGTGAGTTCAGCGTTCCGACGTACGGGATCTATGTCCGGATCAGCGGCGACTGGTGAAACACATATGCAAACGCTCTCTCACAGCTGACAACATACAGCTACTGCTCTTCCGGGATCGTCGACGAGATCGAGGACCTCGGCGGGTGCTGCGGAGGAGACCCACCCCGCGCGCCTGCGGTCGACGCCGCGTGCCGCCACATGCTGCCGTAGCCCACGCCGTAGTCCCGCGACTCCAGGCTGCGCACGTGGCGCGTCTTCTTGCGCTTGCGCAGCGCCGGCTCGCGGTACAAGTCGCTCTCCTCCTCGCGGCTACCCACAGTCGCCACCTCGCGCTTGGCCGCCAGCATCAGCAGCGCGCTCGTCTCGTTCAGCAGCGCCGCCTTCGTCGGACGCACGTTAAAAGTCGGCGACGCTGGCGGCTCGCCGTCTGCTTGCGTCGGCAGCTCCTGCGGCTCTGGCTCGCCGGTCGACGCGCTCTCGCCTGCCGCCGCCGCATCCGCGTGCTCGCTATCCGCTTCAATCGCCACTGCCACCGCGTCTGCCATGTTCAGGATGGGTTTGACAGGCGCCTGCTTGGCGTGCTTGTGGTGCGAGTGGTTGCACTGGCGGTCTTCGAGCTGGTGGTAGTGGCCCTTGGTCGTCTGCACGAACGCGCGCTCCTTGTCGCGGATGTACCACCAGAGGCAGAGGATGTACGTGATCATGAGCAGCGCCAGCACACTCGTGCTCTGGAGTTTCGTGCCCCGCACGATGAAGAAGCCGCTCATCGCGCCTTGGTAGATCAGCAGGCTGAAAATCGTCGCGTGCGTCGCTGTGCGCGCGATGCTTCCTCGCCCCTTGATGCGGGGACGCACGTGGAGCAGCGAGTACTTGTCAATCGCATGCTGCATGCCGAAGTAGAGCATGCCGATCGGCAAGATGAGCGGCACCACCGTGCTGAACGTCAGCACAATCGTGATCATGCTGATCTGGATCGCCATCTGCGTGCCCGTGAAGAACGGCCAGGCCTCGACCGACTCGACGTGCTCGCGCGGCGTCACGGCACGGGGCTTCTCCCAGCTGAACTTGACGTACTCGCTCATGCGAAGCAGATTCACGGCGGTCCCGAGGAAGCAGCGTTGGAGCACGTAGTACACGTAGAAGATGCCCGAGTTGTGCAGGAAGAGCGTGCCGAGGATGTCGAGCACCTCGCCGTCGCGGTTGAGGTAGAGCAGCAAGGCGTCGATCGACACGAACGCGAGGCTCGGCACGAAGATCGTGTTGAAGATCAGGTACACAGATGCTGTGCGCAGGATCATCCGCTCCTTGGCCGAATCCGTGGCGATCGGCTGGATGCGCCCGGCGCTCTGCAGCACGTTGATGAGCACCGCGTTGATGACTACGAGGATGAGCGTCGGGATGTACGAGACCATCATCTTGGCCATCTGCGGCGAGTACTTCTCCACGAGTTCGCTCACGCGCGCAACGAACTCCGACATGGAGCTCGCCGCGTTCGTGTACGACTGCGTGTTCGAGATCGCCGACGTGACCGCGATCGGCGACGTGAACAAGAAGAGCATGACCAGGATCGCGAGGTTCACGAGCAGCACGACGATCGTGCGCTTGACGAACGGGAATGACACGCTGTTCCAGTCCAAGTCGTCCGGCTCGGGCGCCGTCGACATGTGCCAGCGCGTAATCCCGAGCTCGCGCACGTACCGCACCATTCGCGGCAGCACGTCCTCCGGGAAGCGCGCGAGGATCGACATGATGGACTGGTTGCGCACTCGCCGCACGAAGCGCGCGCGCAGACGCGGGTTCTTGAAGATGATGAACGCGCGGCCGGCGCCGTTGTTCTGGCGCAGCAAGCGCTCGAGACTCTCCTCCTCCGCCGCACGCAGCGTCGCGATCTTGGCCTCGATCTCGCGCTCCTCTTGGTCGAACGGCTTGGCGTTGCACCGGAACATGCGGTGCACGTACGGGAATTTCATGCTGCCCGGGAAGAGCCACAGCGACCACGACACCGGCTCCTCGCGCTCCTTCATCTCGTGCAGAATCTTCGCGCGCTGGAGATTGTCCTCCTGTCCGCTGCGCGCGCGCTGGAACTTGTGGAACTCGGCCATGTTGAGCACGACTGACACGTCCTCGACATACCCCTGGAACACCTCGTGCATCAGGTAGAGGAACCGCTCTTCGCGCAGCGTCTTGGGCAGCCCGCGGTTGATGAACAGCGAGCGCAGGCTCAGCTCCGACGGCTGCATGCCGATGAGATGCGTCCGGTCTGCCTTGCTCTGGGTCGCCGGCGCGCTCGGCTGGTCCTGCAGGAGAAGCTCGTCCGCCTCGCACGGCTCCGTGGACGCCGGCGTCGGACGCGCCGAGCCGCTCGGGATGCTCGAGAGCTGGCTGAGCTTGCGGAAGAGCACCATGAACGCGATCGTGAAGAGGTAGCACGTGGCCACGGGGACCCAGAGGTACGGCGACTGGTTCGGGATCGAGCGGATCGTCGCGCGCGTGAACGACCACCACTTCTCCTCGTCGCCGAGGACCACGGGCGCCGCCGACGGCGCAACCGACAAAGTCGCGTTCCCCACCGCCAACTGCGTGGGCGCGAGCGTCGCGACAGCGGCGGCCCGCAAGAACCCCCCGGGCGGCGGCGGCAGAGGCGTCGGCTGCGCGGCGCTGTCGCTGCTCGCGCTGTTGGCGCCGATGCTGAGGTAGAGCGGCAGCAGCACGACGAACGCGTAGACGCTGAGCACCGCGAGCAGCTTGCAGATGTAGAGCTCGTAGAGCAGGTAGAACGTGCCCTCGGGCCCGAGCTGGAGCTCGACGTCCGTGTCGCGGATGGGCGTGCGCCAGAGCAGGTCGACCCACTTGCGCAGCGTAAAGGCGTCGCGGTGCGCGGCCGACGGCAGCGCCGCGGTCGTGCGGAAGCGGAAGAGGCTGAAGCGCGAGCTGCGCGCGTAGAGCTGGAAGACGGCGAACGCCACGAGGAACATGGCGGCGTTGAGCCCGAGCACGTAGCCGAGGCCCTGCCAGCCCATGGCGGCCTCCCTGGCGGCTGTGGCGTTGTAGTCGACGCTCCAGATGCTGATGGGCTTGTGAGTCGCGGCGGCGGCGGGCGACGGCGCGAGGTCGGCGTCGTCCATGGCGGCAACTTTGTTCCCTGCTGCTGCTCTCGGGCTTCTCTCCCTCGCGCGCTCCCTTCCTTCCCTTCGCGGCTTGCTCAAGAGTCTGATGGTCCACGAATGAGGCGAGTGACTCGCATGCGATCACGCGAAGACAGGATGAAGATTCCCGGTGCATCTGGTATGAAAGGATTCAAAAGGTTCATAGACAGAGCAAATTAAAATGTCCACCTGATTCGAAATCCACGAAGCAAAGTCAAAACTAGCGCTTGATGGCGGCGCCGCCTGCATCCAATGCAGCTCGCGCCGCGGTGCTGCTTCCAGCTTCCAGCTTCCAGCTTCCAGCTTCCAGCTAGTGGAGGAGGCGGAACTGTGTAACCCTGTCGCGGATGCTCAGCAGGTCAGCAGCAACCAGCGAAACGAACGCCAAACGCATGCAGAGCTCTCCTCCATTGCCGCAGTGAGTACCATCGACCGCTGCTCCCACCGACTCGCTACCCGAGCGCCTCTGGCTTCTGCTCCCAGCTCCTTCCTCTCGCGCTACTTCCTCCCACGCGCGCTCCACTGTCTATCGCGCCGCGAATTCGCCTCCCCGCTCGCCCGCTTACAGCACCTTCTTGTTCATCGCGCGCGCAGTCTGGTGGATCAGCTGGTCGATGATCCCGATGACCGTGAACACACCGCCGATGATCGCGCACGCAGACGTGACGAAGTGGTAGAACGGCACGACGGCCTCCGTGATGCGCACCGACATCGGCGACAGGTCGTAGCGGAACATGATCGATGGCAGGTCGTCCGGCTCGTAGTACTCGTTGCTGTGCGCCGTGTACTTGTACACGTTGACCTCCTTGCTGTTCTTGGTCACGTACGTGTTCGTCACGACCTTGATGTAGTGCACGTACGTGTGGTTCTTGTTGAACGCCGTGAACTCCTCGCCGTTCAGGCGGTGCGTGTAGAGCTGCAGCTGCGCGCTCTGCGGGATCAGCGAGACGTCGTTCTGCTCCAAGTACTCGCCGAACCACAGCTCGTTCACCGTGTGCGACGCGTTCACGAGCGAGTGGTCCATCGAGTACACCGGGTTCGACAGATGCACGTGGAAGTTGCCCGGCACGCGCTTCACGTACAGGTGGCCGTAGAGGCGGCAGCCCTCGGGCCCCGTGGCGCGCGCGATCGCCTCGCCCTTCGCCTGCGCCTCCAGCTTGTCCTGCTCGTGGAGTTTCTTCTTGCGCTCCTCGACCGCGTCCGTCTCGCCCGAGAAGAGCAGCTTGAACTTGTCCACGAACGCCTCGACCGTGCGGTCGCCATAGTACATCTCCACGGGACTCACGTCGCCGTCCTTGTAGAAGAGGATCGTCGGGTACGCGCGGATGTACTGCTTCATGCACAGGGTCGGGTGGTCCTGGCAGTTGACCGACGCCACGCGCATGCGCTGGCCGTAGTGCAGCGACGGCAGCGTCTTCGCCACGCGCGTCCAGACGGGCTCGAGCCGCTGGCACCAGATGCACCACGGCGCGTAAAAGTCCACGGCGACGTAGTGGTGCTCGCGCAGGAACGGCTCGAACGTCTGCTCGTCGAGCATCGTGACGACCGCGTCGGACGCGGGCAGGTCGCCGTAGTCGGCGTCGTCCGCGTACACGGGCAGCAGCTGCTGGTCCTTCGCGAGCCCGACGTGGCGGCCCTTGTGGTCGATGCGGATCTTGTAGATGTTGGACGTCATGTTGTGCCTGCGCGTGCCCGTCATGTCGGACACGTCGACGCTCGCGAACTCGCACGGGAGGTCAGGCACCGTGATGTTGAAATTGATGCGCATGGTCTGGTCGAGCCCCTCGTCCATAACGATGTCGTACTTGTAGTCCACCGTGAGGTAGCTGTTGAACTCGAGGATGAAGAGGATGAACATGATGAAGCAGCCGGCGATCGAGAGGCTCACGCCCGGGAGCGTGCTCACCGTCAGGTCCTGCAGCCGAGTTCAGCCAGTCAGTCAGTCCGTTCGGGTGCGACCTTCCCCCCTCCTTACTGCCTCTCTCACTCTCTCTCTAGGCTCTCAGCGGCCGCACCTCCGGGATCTTCTTGTAAAAGTCCCACTTCTTGAGCACGTCCATCGCGCCCATGGCTGCTGCGGTTGCTCGCGCTGGCGTGTGCGGTGGGCGGGCGGATCGAGACTGCGACCTTCTCGACCTTGGCGGAGCGTGGGGGCGGGCGAGTGAAGGAAGATCTGGGAAGACAGAGCGCGACACGTGTGAACTGCACACCGTAAAGTGCGAACTAAGTGCGAGCGAGAGTAAAACCTCGACAGCAAGGTTCTTCAACAAACCTCGCGAATCGCGATCACACGCTCTTCGAGTCCACACTTCGAGCGCAAACGAGCATGAAGCGCGCGCTGCAGCGCACCCGCGCGTTCTCGCAGCAGGCGCTGCGCCGGCGCGAGGAGCCGCCCGCGAGCGGCCGTGGCGCGTCGACCGCCACCAAGAAGCAGCCTCTGGAGCTCGACGGACGCTCGTACCTGCTGCCGACGCTCACGCTCCCGCGCGGCGGTGGCGGCGGCACCAGCGATAGCAGCCTCCAGACCCGCAGTGCGCGGCGCACGCCAATCGTGCTCGACTTGCGGCTCGTGTCCAGCGACGGTACGCTGTACTCAGCAGATGCGCTCCCGTCGACCGCCTCGTTGACGAGCTCGTGCTATCCGCAGGCTCCCCACACGCGCAGCCGATCAAGAAGCACGAGCTGCGCGCAGAGATCGAGCGCCTGCAGGTACCAAGAGCTCGGGTATCCCTGCCCAAGAGTTTAACATACTCACAACGTATGCGTGCGTGCAGAATGCCGGGTTTCTCCCCGTGGGCGTCACGAACGCCAGCGAGGACGTCAAGCAGCTCGCCGCAGCGATGAATCTGCCGTACTTCATCAGCACTCGGCTGCAAGCGGCGCCGCAGACACAGCCGAACACGCTCGAGGCTGTGGAGCCTAACGCCTCTGCTGCCGTCGAGCAGGAAGCGGAGCGAACACGACGCGACTCGACAGCGGCGAGTTCGTCGTCATCTGCAGCAGCCGAGAATCCGACTTCCGCCCCCAGCTCAGCGACCGAGCACGACCCAACTACAGTCTCGTCTGCCTCGGGCCTTCCTCCGCTGGTCGTAACGGCGTCGGTTCGCTCGGGACAGCAGATCTTCGCGCAGAACAGGTCGCTCGTGATTTTGGGCAGCGTGAGCTCGGGGGCGGAGGTGCTCGCCGATGAAGACGTGTTCATCATGGGGGCGCTCAAGGGCCGAGCGCTCGCGGGGATCGGCGGAAACGTGTCAGCGCGCATCATCTGCCAGAGCTTCGACGCCGAGCTCATCTCGATCGCGCACCACTTCACAACGTGCGACGAGCTGGACGCGCGCAAGCACCGCGACCTGCGCGCGCACAAGCCGACGATCGTAAGTCTCGAGGACGACCAGCTGCACTTCCAGTCCACGCAGTAGCGTTGGGATTCGTGCGCTTGTTGCGTCTCTCTTCTCTTCTCTCTCACCCCCACTCCCACACGCTGTCGTCACCTCTCGATAAATATTGTTCTCCTCCTGTTAGCTCGCGTGCTCCGCTGGTCATGCAGCTCGTGTCGGAGTGAAGGTCGTCTCAGGCGCCCCCTCGTCGTCGAAGCGCTCGTCCACGACATGCTGCACGCTCGTGAGGAACTCGGACGAGCTCTGGCAGTCGAGCGAGCAGAAGGCGGCGGCCACGCGCGCGTCCACGTTCCGCGTGAAGAAGAGCTGCCTGCAGTTGCGGCACGATCGCTGCGCCGCCAGCCGGTTCCGGCCACCCAACAGTGCCGCCCGCGTTTCGCGCTCACTCGTCTGCACGCAGCGCCGCAGCACCGCGGCGGCGGGCGTCGCGCTCGAGCGGCCGCCCGCAGTCGACGCCTCCAGCTCCTGCAGCATTTTGCTCTTGCGCCACGCGTCTGCCGTGCCGGTGGCCGCGCAGCCACTCCCGTCTTGGTGGTGGCGGTGGCAGTGGTGCTGACTGCGGTGGTCGGGTGCATCTGCAGCGTGTCCGCAGCTCTTCGCGCGGCGCTTACCGCTGCGTGGTCGCTCGGTGTTTGACATGCAGTACGACGCCGAGCGCACTTTGCGGCGCGGCGCCACGACCAGCGTCTCGCGCACCAGCCGCCAGAGCGAGAAGACGCGCTTGTCGGCGTCGACGACGGTAGCGGGGTCGTCGTCGTTTGATGACGACGACGTGTGGTGGTGGTGGAAGCGCTGCTGTTGCTCCTGCGAGATCGCGGCGGTCTCCGGGTGCATCATCGGCGTCGAGGTTCTCTGCTGCTGCAGTTGTCGCGGTTGTATCAGTTGTGGCGCTTGTGTGCGCGCAGCTCAGGCGGCCCTGGTGTCGTCTCCACCAGCGCGCAAGTGTCGGAATGCCAGCAACGCATGCAGAGCACTTCCGGCTTCCTTCTCGAGCGAGCAAGCGAGACTGAACTTCGAGACTTCGCGTAGAGCTGACGTCGACTTCCTACGTCAGCAGAATAGAGGAAATCAGATCTGAGACATCTTGAGCATTCATTTTCGGGATACAAGAGCGCGTACAGTGTTCGACAAGCACACCGTTTCACAGGCCTTCCCATTCCAACAGCCTGGATTCTTTAGTGATATAACTCAAGGAGCAGTACTCTGCACTGAGCCAAGCATTTTCGGCATCGCGTGATCACCTGCCGACATCCGACGTCCAACGTCCCCGTGCTCGAGCCTGCCGCGATGACGTCGTTCCACCACACGCTGCGCCGTTTCCTGCGCGCCAACGCAATGCTGGCGGCTGCCCCTGCGGCCGCCGCGGTCGCATCGACTGCGCGCCTCGAGGCGGCGCCGGAGCCCGCGGCCGCTGCCTCCGCGTCTTTTGCGTCGGTGGAGTTCGTCGGCGTGTTTCTCGCGAAGGAGTCCGCGCAGCAGCTGCAGCAGCGCTATCCGTCCAAGTTCACGGTCGCGGCGGACGGCACGCTCTTCCTCGTGCTCAAGTACAACCCGAGCGAGAAGGAGAAGGAGGCGTTCGCGCCGATCCTCGGGGCCGACGCGCAGGTCCACATCAAGGGGTACGCGGAGGACCAGACCACGCAAACTGTACGTGACAACGAGGCAACAGCTCTCTCTCTCTCTCTGTCGAGCCACATGCTGACTAACGGGCTGGACGGGTGGACGGGCGGACGGGTGCAGGTGCTCGTGGCGGTGACTACCGCCGGTGGCGAGCCGATCGAGTACGACAGCGGCGCGGAGCACGCGCACATCACGCTGTCCGCGGCGGAGGGCTCCAGCGGCCTCAACGTCGGCTACTCGAACGTGCTTCTCGAGCGTCTGCGCGCGAGCGACAAGCTCCGCTTCTTGCTCGACGAGCCGGCTGCGGACGCCGCCGCAAGCGCGTCCGAGTGGGCGGGCGAGCTGCCGGCGTTCGAGTCCAAGCACTTCCCGCTCTTCAACCCGTTCCCAGCGACGGAGGCGAAGCTCGTGCGGGCGGCGGCGCCGCTGGAGCTGAAGGGCACGGTGTGCACTTCGTCGTCGTACGACGCGGAGACCGGCGCGTGCGCGGCGGGCGGCCAGAAGCCCGAGTGCGGCTTCTGCAAGTTCATGAAGGCCGGGCCGTGCGGCAGGGAGTTCTCGGCGTGGGAGGCGTGCCTCGACCGCTCCAAGAAGGAAGGGACGGACTTCATCGACCAGTGCGGCGCGCCGACGCTCGCGCTGCGCGACTGCGTGGACGCCAACCCCGAGTACTACAGCGTGCTGAACGACCCGCCGGCCGACGAGGAGGGCGAGCAGTAGGCGAGTGCGTCGGAGCGCTGCAGCGCCGGCCTCACACTAACGCGCCAACAATCTTAGACCCCCGCTGACACTTTCGACCGGCGATCGATCAGCGATCTCGAGGCATCGAGGCAGCACAACGTACGACGCGCAGTGGCCGCGAGGACACACACTCTGCTGCTGCCTGCTGCCTCCTGCTGCGCTTCCGAGGCTGCCGACACAGGGAAGGAAACCGGACGCGGTGGTTGGTCGCGTTCGGGGTTTCCGAGGCGACGAGTCGGCAGCGGGAGAGCTGTGAGCCCCTGGGAGATGGCTCGCGCTCGCCGCGTCGCCATCGCCATCGCCGTCACCGCCAGCAGAAGCGCCGGAGCCGCGCGCGTCCGACTCGGCGCAGCATGCAGCGGCAGCGCAAGCGGACCGCAGAGGAGAGCGAGGCGCTCAGCGACGACGAGAAGCTGCGGCGGCACCCGTCGGCTGGAGCCCGACTGCTCTCGACGCACGGGTGGCTGGCGGCGTCGAGAGCGTCGTCGCTCTCCAAAGCGCAGCAGCAGACAGTCGCCACGAGCGCAGCCGCGAGAGTGAAGGACGCGCGCGGCCTCGTGCTGCGCGAGGAGCCGGCACGGCGGAGCGGGTCGCCCGCCGCCGTCCTCACCAACCTTCGAAGTCCGGGCAGAGCGCTGCCGGCCGCTCCGAAGCGAGTCTTCGCCGTCCCGAAGCTCTCCGATAGCTGCCCGAGCCCGAAGCAGCGCAAGCGGAGGAAGCGCAAGCTGCCGGCGAGAAGCTCGAACCAGTGGACGGGGGTCGTGACGTCGAGTGCGTGGGGCGACGACGAGTCGAGCGATGGGCTGCAGTCCGACGATGACGGCGGCGGCGACGCGCGGCAGGTCAACGCGGGCGTGTATGTGCTCGAGAACACCAAGACGGGCCACTGCCACTTCGGCACGACGTGGGACCTCAAGAACGCGGCGGCGCAGAGTTTCCTGGACCTCGAGAGCGGGCTGCACCCGCACCGAGCGCTCGTCGCGTGCTTCCAGCTCGACGGCGCCGACGCGAGCGGGATCCGGTACCGCGTGCTCGAGCGCGTGGCGCCGCCGCCGGTCTCGTCGACCGCGAACGCCCGCACGCAGACGCAGTTCCGGCGACGCGAGCACGGCGATGCCGTCGGCTTCGACGCCAAGAAGATGGAGCAGCTGCTGCAGCGGCGCCTCCGCTTCCACTCGAAGAAGCGCCTGCGCCGGCGCACGCTGCAGCTCGTGCGGCGGCTCGTGGTGCTCCCGTATCTGCAGCACTTCTGGCCGCGCTGGACGGAGCTCGCAGCTGACCAGCGCGCTCGAGAGCGCCACGCGGCGGCGGTGGAGCTCCAGCGGGCGTTCCGCGGTCGCCTCGCCAGGCTCCTGGCGCTCGCTCTGCGCCGAGCGCGAGCTGCAGCGCGACTGCAGCGGTTCGCGCGCGTGTGCGTGGTCAAGTGCGCCCGCAGCCGCCTGCTGCGCGCCAAGCTGGAAGGCGCCAGCGCCCGGGTGCTCCAGCGAGCGGCGCGGAGCTTCCTCGCGCGCAGGCGGCAGGAGCGACGGCGGCGCATGGTGCGAAAGTGGCTGCAGGCGCGTCGGATCCAGAGCTGCTATCGCGGGCATCGCGGCCGGCAGATCGCCGCGGCGCGGGCGGCGCATCGAGCGCAGAGCCGCGCGAGCGTCGCGATCCAGCGCGTGGCGCGCGGGTGGCTGGTGAGACGCGCGGCGGAGCGACGCCAGGCGCTAGGGACTCGAGCGCGAGCGGCAGTCGCGATCCAGCGGCGCTGGCGTGGGACGCTGGCGCGGGCAGTGTTCGCTCGCAGGCGCCGCGCGACGAGCGAGTACGAGCGGCGGCACGCGGCAGCCGCCCGGGTCCAAGCCGCGTACTGGCGCTTCATCGAGCGCAAGCTGCAGCGCGTGGCGTCCGAGTACGCTCTCCAGACGCAGCAGGCGGCGGCGATCCGCGCGGCGTACAGGAACTACGTGGCCAAGAAGTTCGGCTGGGCGGCGCTCGCGCTCGCGCTCGAGACGGCCATGGCCCAGCGCATCCAGCGCTGCGTCTCGCGCTGGTTCTTCTTCCGCGCGCTGCGGAAGCGCGTGGCACTCGAGCGCCGCGAGCGCGCAGCGCGAACCATGCAGCGGGTCGCGCGGGGATCGCGTGGCCGTCGCCACGCCCGCGTGCTCCAGCTGCTCCAGCGGCAGGCAGGCGCGGCAAGGCGCCTTCAGCTGGCGTGGCGCTCGCGCTGCTTCCTGCGGCGCCTGGCGCGCACACTCGCGCAACGGCGGCGTGAGGCGAGCGCGCGGCGGATCCAAGCCACCTTCCGCCGGCACCACGCCCGGCAGCGCTACCTCGTCGCGCGCGCCAGAACTCGTCGAGAGCAGGCGGCGGTGCGGCTCCAGTGCCTGTACCGGAGCCGGAAGGCGCGGCGCGAGTGGCGCCGCCGACTGGCGCTGCGGCGCGCGGGTCCGTGCGGCGACTGCGGCGACCGAGTCGCGGCGGTGTACAGCTTCTCGTTCGAGCTGGAGCTCTGCGCCGAGTGCTGGGAGACGCGCTACCGAGCGCTCGCTGCGGAGTCCTCGCCGCTCGAGATCGAGACGCTCGACGTGCGCACGTTCCGCCAGCTCCGGGCCACCCTCGGGCGGGTGCAGCGCGCGTACCAGGCGTACCAGCGCCGCCTGGCGATCCGGTTCGGCGTCTGCGGCTTCTGCGACCGCAAGGCAGTCCGCGAGCACTGCGACGCGTGCACGCGAGCCAGAGGCGGCCGCCGCACGCGCTTCTGCCACTCGTGCGCCGCCATCTTCCACGCGAAGCTCCAGAGGAGCGAGACACACGAGGCGGCGCACGCTCCGATCGCGGTCGAAGCCTTCGAGCGGCGCGAACGCGCCGTCGTCGCGGTCCAGGCGCATTACCGGAGGTTCGCTCAGCGTCACACGCTGCCGCACCTGCGACGCGCGGTGCAGGACGCCGCCGCTAAGCGGATCCAGCGCGCGTACGCGTCACGGCGGCAGCGGTGCGCCACGAGGGCCGTGTACGCGGCTCAGCAGCAGCGGCAGCAACGCGAACTGCGGTCCGCGCTGCGCATCCAGGCGTGCTATCGCCGGCATGCGGCTCGCCGACTGCGCCTCCGGCTGCAGCGCGAGCGAGACAGCGCCGTGTGCATCCAGCGCCTCGTGCGCGGTCGGAGGAGCCGAGTCGCTACACAGGAGCGAAGGCTGCGCCGCGACGCCGCGGTCGCCATCCAGCGCCACTTCCGGGGCCAGCGCGGCCGGCGCCTGGCGCACGCGAGGCGCCAGGAGCTGCTGCGCACGAGGCAGCAACGAGCTGCTGTCTGCATCCAGAAGCGCACGCGCGGCTGCCTCGCGAGGCGCCTGCTGCGCGAGCGCAAGCGCGGCGCCGCCGCCCAGAGGCTCCAGCTCGCCTGGCGACGCTGGCTGGTGCGTCGTGAGCTGAGGCGCCGAATCCGCGCGCGAGACGAGCGCCGACAGCAGCTCGAAGCCGCGGCTCGAGCAGCGAAGGCGGCGCAGCGAGCAGAGGCGGAGCGCGCGGCTGCGACGCGGATCCAGTTGCTCGTGCGGCTGCGCCTGGCCAAGGCGGAGCTGCAGTCGCGCCGTGTCGCGCGCGCGCGCCAGTGGCGCGAGAAGCGCCGGGCGGCGGTCGCGGAGCTCGAGCGCGCGTGCGCCGCTCGCATCCAGCAGTTCGCGCGCGCCAAGTGGCTGGCGGCGACGGCGGAGCGGCGACTCGCGGTGCACTGCCGCGCGCGCCAGTTCCTCAGCCGGCGGGCGCTGCGGCGGCTTCGGTCGGAGCAGCGAGCAGCGCTGGCGATCCAGCGGGCGTTCCGGTGCGCGCGCGCCAAGCGGAAGCTGGCGGCGCTGGCGGCCGACGCCGCCGAGCTGAGCCCCTGGATCGAGCTCTTCGATGAGGCGAGCGGATACGTCTACTTCTACAACACCGTGACCGCCGAGTCGAACTGGGACAAGCCGCCGGAGCTCGAAAGCCGCGCGTGGGAGCAGCAGCGCGAGGTGGACGAGCCCGAGTGGCTCGAGTTCTGGGATGAGAACATCGGCGCGTCGTACTACTACAACACGCGGACCGGAGAGGCCACGTGGGCGACGCCCGAGGACGCGGCGGAGACGGAGGTGCCGTACGCGCCGGAGCGCAGCAACCAGGCGGTCGAGACGGGTGGAGCCTTCCGCACGCTCCCGCCCAAGGCGAAGGCGTCCATGGAGCGCAGCCGCACGCTCGAGCGCGGCAACCAGAGCTCAAACGAAGCCACGTTCCGCACCGCGCCGACCGGACTTCCATGCGCCGGCGAGCAGCCCGCGCTCGGCTCCGACAGCGCCGAGACCGGCAATCAGGCGTGGGTGGACGAGGGCGACGGGGTGAAGCTGGAGGAGGCGCTCGACGTGTGGGTCGCCGACGACGATGGGGCGGTGGACACCGAGTACGACATCGACTACAAGATCTTCATGACGCAGCTCGAGCGCGACGCCCAGCAGTTGCAGCAGCAGGAACAGGAACAGCAACAGCAGCACGACGACAGCGCCGACCAGCAGCGAGAGAGCACCCAGCAGCCGCACGAGCCCAAGCAAGCAGAGTGAACCGCATTGAAAGTCCGGAGGCAGTCGCCTCGGGGGCGGCACCGCCTCGCCGCCAGCGCTGCTCGAGTCAGCGCTGAGGCGGGCGCTCGCATTCGTGGCCGCTGGGGGCGGGCTCGCTACCTTCAAAAGAGAGAGGAGGACGACGACGACGAGTAGTTGGCGTTCGGCTGGCCCGGCTGGAGAGAGAACGCGGCTTGGCTCGCGATCATCGACGCGTGGCTCCGCTGCTGCAGCTCGCGCTCCTTCGCCAGCTGCGAGCGCTGGCGCGCCGCCTCGACGTTGCGCGCCACCTCGTCCTCGTCGTCCTTGGCGAAGTTGAAGCCGCACGAGACGCAGAACTTGGCCGCGTACTTGCACTCTACGCCGCACGACTTGCAGTTCTTCGTCGCCGGCAGCACGGACGACGCCGAGAACGTCGACGGGATCGGCGCCGGCAGCGCCACTCCGGACGCCGACGGGTTGTACGGGGGCGGGATGGCCGAGACCGACGGCGTCGGGGTGTACACCGAAGACGCCGGCAGCAGCACCGCAGCAGGAGCAGCAGCAGTGGTGGCCGCCTGGACCTTCGCGCCGCACTGCAAGCAGAACTTCTGCGCGGCTTTGAGCGGATGGCTGCAGCTCACACACACCAGCGCCTGAGGAGCTGGAGCCGGAGCAGCGTCGGACGAGCCGTAGAACGACGAAGACGAAGACAGTGACGACACCGAGCCGACTGACGCGAGTGACGAAGTCGACGACGCGCTGGTCAGCGGCGGCGGAGCAGCGGCGGCGGCCGCCTGGACCTTCGTGCCGCACTGCAGGCAGAACTTCTGCGTGGCTTTGAGCGCGGAGCGGCAGTTCGCGCAAGACGCTGGCTGCGCGAAGGAGCTCGGAGCGAAGGAAGGAGCTGGCGTCGGCGTCAATTCCGGCTGCTCGCGCTTGGTGCCGCACTGCAGGCAGAACTTCTGCGCCGGCTTGAGCCCCGCATGGCACTTGGCGCACGCGTCGCCGCCGCCAGCTCCGACTGGGCGAGCGACCACCACCGGAACGGTAGTTTGCGTCGACAGCCGAAGCGCCTCGAGGCGGAGCTGCTCCGCCTGCCTGCGCGCCTCGAACGCCAACCGCTCGTTCTCCTCCGCCTTGAGCCGGTTCGCCTCGCGCCGCTCCGCCTCCTCTCGCAGCCGCCGCGCCTCCTCGCGCTGCTGCTGCTTGGCGCGGCGCTGCTCCTCCTGCCGCTCCAGCTCGAGCTGCGCCGCCAGCGCCGCCTCGCGCAGCCGCTCGGCCGCCAGCTTGGCCTCCACCGCCTGCTTCTCCGCGCTCTCGCGCCGCGCGCGCGCCTGCTCCGCGAGCTGCAGCTGCTCCTGGCGCTGGCGCTCGAGCTCCGCGTGCTTGCGCGCCTCCTCGCGCTCGAGCATCGCGCGCTGCTGGCTCTCGAACTCGGCGATGGCGGTCTGCGCCGAGAGCCGCAGCGCCTCCGCGCGCTCGCGCGCCTCGCGGGCCACGCGCTCGGCCTCTTCGCGCTGGCGCACGGCCTCCTCGCGCTCGCCTTGGATGCGGCGGCGCTCCTGCTCGCGCTCGGAGGCGCGCGCCTGCTCCTCGCGCTCGGCCTGCGCCGCCAGCTGCTGGCGCTGCTGCGCTTCGTAGAGCGCGATGGCCTCCGCCGCCTCGTGCCGCGCTGTCTCCGCCTGCGCGCGCGCCTCTTGGGCCCGGCGCTCCGCCTCCTCGCGCTGACCGCGTGCCTCGAGCACATGCGAGAACGGGGCGGCTGCCGGAGTTGGCGCTGGTGGAGCGGAGATGGGGGCTCCTGAGGGACAGGAAGCGCGCGAACCGTCAGCAACCAGCGGCCGCAGAGGAAGAGGAAGAGAACAACGATGAGGAGACAGAGAGAGAGAGAGAGAGTGAGAGGGAGAAATCCGCACCGCACTCGGGGCAGAAGCGGCCCGTGAGGTCCGCGGGCAGGTGCGTGCCGCAGTCGCCGCAGAAGCCCATGGTGGCGGTGCGTGCGAGGGGGTCCGAGGTCCGAGGTTGTCCGATTGATCGATCGAACTCCTTCTTTCCTGAACAAGTTTACTGCATCACTTCGACTGAGTACGACACACTATTTACACATCATATGCTCTTTCCAAGTTTCAATGACGCTTCCTTTGTCACGTCATGACGTGACAGCTAGCGAAATGCTCCAAGTCACTCTCCGTGCTCGCGTTCCTCACTCGCTCGATCACATTCTCCCTCCGGACAAGGAAGACACACCACCACGTACAACCAACAGCGGCGACCAGTGCTCGCGCGCTCTCTTCAATTACTGCAGCGGTGCGTCCTGGCAGTGCTCCGCGCACAGGTTCCCGTTGCGCTCGTACGCCGGCTTCTGGCAGCCGTCCACGAGGCAGCGCTTGCCGCCGCCGTGGGCCCAGCACAGGCCGTGCGAGACCGCGATCTTGGCGCACCCCGTGTGCTTGCAGCGAGTGCCGCCGCCGTGAGACCAACAGATGCCCCGCGACTTGGCGCGCTTCGTGCAGCCCTCCACCGTGCAGCGAGTGTACCCGCCGTGCTTCCAACAGAGTCCGCGGTTCTGCGCGCGGCAGTTGCATCCGTCCACCGAGCACCGCTTGCCTCCCTGTCGACCCCACAACATCGAGCACGTGAGCAAGAGTGCTGGAGTGGAGGCGATGTAGGCGCAACGCTGCCAGATGTGCTAGCGCAGACGTACCCCGTGGCGGATGCAGAGTCCTCGGTCGACGACGTACTTCTCGCAGCCGTCGGTCTTGCAGATGCGCGCTTTGCGCTTCTTCTTGGTTTGCGGCGCCTGCGTGAGTCTCTCGTCTTCCAACTCGGCTCCTTCGCTGTCATTGACGCTCGCTGGACTCCCGACGCTATCCCGGACGGCTGACGGTCGCTTGTGTGCGCGCGCTGGAGCTATAAATGCCAAACGTGGTGCAGTGTAAGCGGGAACCTGCGTCGGAGCCGCAGGACGCGGTGCACTCGCGTGCGTATCCCGGCGCACCCCGCGCTTGTCGTCCGCTGCCGGATTGAGGAGCGCTGCGATTCCAACCTGGGGCTGGTTCGGCGGGGAGGATGGTGACTGGTGCTGGTATGGATACTGCTGGTACATTTGCTGCTGCTGCTGTTGTTGTTGTTGTTGATAGTAGTGGAGGTGCTGGTGTTGGTGGAACTGGTGGCGGTGGTGGTGATGCTGGTGCGATGGAGACGGAGAGCTGAACGAGTGCGCGTGGTGGGTCGGGAGTGAGTGGAGCACGCTCGGAAGCGACGGCAGCGGCTCTGTCTTGATGAGGAACGAGTGGACGCCGGGGAGTGAAGGAAGCGATGGCAGTGGCGACGGCGGCGGCGGCATCGACGCGAGCGCGCGCGAATGCTGGGGTGCGTAGCGCACCTGTTGCTGTTGCTGGTGCTGCTGGAGTGTTGGTCGCCGCGTGGGGGCGGGAAAGATGGCGGAGTGAGACGGCGGCGCCACCGCTCGAGCTTTGATGGCGCTCGCTCGTGCACGGGCCGTTGACTCGGCGCTCGACTGGCGCTCGACTGGAGAACAGCGACGGAGGATTTGCTAATGATGACCGTCATTCGTGAAAAGAAAGGCGCAGTGGGACGTCTTAGTGATAAAACTGAGGGATTCGTTTTTCGTGTGTGGTTTTTATGAGTTTTTGGGTGCAGCGTAAAAATCGTCAGCGAAATGCCACCCGGTGTCCTTGCCGACCCGCCCGTTAGCATTACGCGTACGAGCTCATGTTTTGCTAGAAGGTGTCATGCGCGCATGGTGTCGAGCAGGTCATGCACACCCGCGCTGGCGCACGTGGCTGCTGCTGCTCTTTTGCTTTCAAGAGTGTGCGAGTGGTGAAAAAAGAAACGAGTCCGATTTTTCGGTAGTTTTGCAGCGCCGGGACGAATTGACGTGCAGTGCAGACGTGCAGTCATCATCACGAGGCTCGGCTGACTCGACTCGACTTGATCGAGTGCGCCGCCAAAGCTGCCAACACTGGTGTGCCTAACCTGCACAGCCCACGAGCAACGCACGACAGCCAGCAACAGAGCACGCGAGCTCCAGACGATTTGTCTCGCTCCCGCCGCACTGGACGCAAAAGTGTGTTGTTTGTTTGGTAAGCCGCTTGTTAGCACAATCGGTGCACGTCATGGTAAAGCCAGCCGGCGTGCTGCGTGCTGCGAGCATTGCTTTTGCACTTCAAACTGCAAAGCTCGTTAGTGTTGCTGCCGCCTTTGGCGAAGAGCGCAGTAGAGGAGCTCGTCGCCGGTGCTCTTGCCTCTCGCTTCGATGCTTTCGTACACACCTGGCAGATCTCGGCGCGGTGCTTGGTTGCGTGATGAGCAACAGCAACGCCACTCTGGAGTGCGCGAGCGAGCGAGCTTGGTTTCAGGCTGGCTCCTGATGCCTCTGTCTTCGACACAAGACCATGATCATAGTGTGTTCTTTACTCGCACGTTTTGTGTGTGTTTATCTGTGAGGTCTCCAAAGGTTGTGCTTGTTGTCCGGGGGGACAGCCCAGGCAGTGGTGACAGCCAGCACTGGCGCTGGTGACTGCGTCGGCGGTGCTTGTCAGGAACGGTCTGGTAGAGAACCAATATTCTGGGTCTAACAATATTGTATTTTGGTTATGACTTTTAACGTTGGGCTCTATGAGCCCGAATCCTGTAATACTTGGGTGCTTCAAATCGTAAGGTTGGGCTTTGATGTCTCACCTGATCTCACCGAGATCGTGCCGACTTGCGGGCTGGCTGCGTGTGGACTCGAGATGCTCTTAGCACAGACGCCACTGCCGAACCGATACCGCCTTCGTAGACACAGCGGAGAGCGGCTCTGATGGCGGATCAACCAGAATGAGCAGCAAGAGAGGAGGAGTGTACTGGAGAGTGGGAACCGACTCGAAATTCTCACAGTTCAAACAGAAAAAAAAACTTGTTCTCGTGTTTGGCTCCACCCAAGGAGTCTGTGCGGCGTGCCAAAGTGCACGTGTGCCCTCGTGACGGAGTCCGGGGGACGCCAGTGTCTTTTGATCCTCTCGCGCTTCGCGTGCTTCGGTCACTGCAAGTGAATGAATGAGTACAGCATATCTTTTCTGTCGTTTTTATCAGAGCAAGCGACCACACAGTCGGAGGACATCCACTTGAGCACTGGTAGTCAGTGCATTGTCGGATCCGGTGTAAACGACGCTCGACAAGGCGGTCTGTGTCGCCCTGCCTCATGGCCAACCCAATACTCGAGCAAGTGCAGCCTTCAGTAGGTCCTCGGCAAGCTGCGAAAGCTGCAAAGCAGGTAGGTACTTTACGGCCGCAGGTGATTGTCTAACGCACAGCTCTTGAGACGACAGAGACTTGGAACTGCTGCTGAGCCTGCTGGTACAGCACAGTTCAGAGAACTAATCGACTCACTTCGGGCCTCATTTCTTGGTCTGTTGTTGCATTCGCAGATGTTGTCGTGTGTACTTTGCGACGTGAGACCAGCCACCGGTGACGCAGCTTGAGCTCCTTGAGCTGCGCGTGTATGCTCGCAAGATCCCAACTGCGAAATGCAGGCGAACTGAGCGCCACAAACAGGTTGTCACTGGAGATCCTGCTGCAATCCCTCACTCGCTTTTGCTGGTGGGGCTTTGTTCAGCGCTTGCGCTTGTTTACATCTCTGGTCGAACGACAACCGACATGAGAAGCAAGCAGCCGCAGAAACGACTACGAACGGCTGTTGCCTCTGCCGCAAACAAGCAAGCTCGTATCTGCTCAACGCTGCAATACCAGCAGGTGGCTCGACACTCCGACACTTCAAGGTGTGTCGTCACGCGCGCAGTGCAAGTGGCGTCCGCGATAGTGAAAAAAAGCGAGTCGAGGATGGGCGTCACCGGCTATTGGCCAATCGCTCGCTCGCCTCGCTAGGTGAGCGCTCGGATCTCTTCGTACTGTACGCGACTCGGCCTCCCAGCCCACTCGCTCACTCAATCAGGCGTGCCACTACGGGACTTGAGTGGCTACGAGCGGCGCCACTGGACGCAGAGCGCCTGCCTTCGCAATTCGCGAGCCTGCCAGGCGACCGGAGCCGCCGGAGCCGTGTGTCAGCGCGCGTGCGTGCGCTGCAACGCGTTGGTGTTTGCAACGAGCGGGTGGAGTGGAGTGAGCGGGCGGAGAGTGGTGGGTTGCGACCTTGTGCGGCCACAGTTACTGGATCCGGGACGACGACGCAGGCGAGCAGCGATCCCAGGCACGAGTTAGTGCAATGGACGACGACGACGACACGAGAGCGGCGGCGGTAGACGCGACGGCGCTCAAGCATGCGCTGCCGTTTATACTCAACACGCTCGGCACCGGAGAGGTGAGCACCGGCCAGTCTCTTGGCAGCTTCGCAGCGGCAGCAGCAGGCGCGGTCGCGTCCTCCCCCGACGACTTCGCGGCGCCACACGAGCGCCACAACCTGTGGTCGTCGATGTCGGTTATGCCTCGCGGCGCCGACGTGCTGCCAACAACCGCGCGTATGCCAGCAGTGCCAATAGCACCAGTGGACGTGGAGATGGCGACGGAAGTGTCAGCAGCGAAAGGGAAAGCGGCAAGACGCGGCGGCGGGTCGTGGGACGCTTCCGACACGGAAGGAATGCTGTCACCAGCAGCGTCAGCAGCAGCAGTACCAACAGCCGGGGTAGCGGTACCTCCAGCAACAGCAACGGCGAGACCGAGGGCTGTGAGCGTCGGCAGGGACGACAAGAAGCGCGGTCGCATGTGCAAGACCGAGGGCTGCGAGAACTACATCGTCCACAAGGGACTCTGCTGCCGCCACGGGGTACGTCGTCCGCGCCTTCGTTGCGCGCAAGCACGGCTCGTTTGACGAACTCGTTTGCGGGGCGATGACGCCCGTGACGTGTTTCGCTGGACGTATCACGTCCGAGCGGCGTCGACGACAGCGTCTCTGCTCCCCCGTCTCTTCTTACGCCCGCGCTCATCGTTCGTGTTATCTGTGTCTCTGTCTCCCTCTCATTCGCCGATTGGTCGCTCGCTCGCCAACTTGCTCGCTCGATGACGGGGAACCCGGGCGGCGGATGTCTACACTTGCTCGACCACTCACTCGACCGGCGGACCACCAGGGCGGCAAGAAATGCTCGATCGAGGGCTGCAACACAAGCGCCAAGCACCGCGGTCTCTGCTGGAAACATGGTGCGTGTGATGCGTGTGGTGCGTCTGCTAGGCGCCCGTTGCGGCTCTCTCTTTCTCGAATGAGTGTCGAGCGCAGTCGCGGGATGTGCGTGAGAACTACGGCTCTTCTCCTCTTGGTGCCGAGCGTAGGCTGACGTGTGCGGGCGGCCTTGTTGCACAGGCGGCTCGACCAAGTGTCGCGTCGAGGGATGCGAGAAGCGCGCGAAGGCGAAAGGACGGTGTTGGGGCCACGGTGGCGGGGCCAAGTGTGTCAGTGATGACTGCGACAAGGTGGCGGTGTCGAACGGCTTCTGCTGGGCCCACGGCGGCGGCAAGCGCTGCATCTATGACGGCTGCAGCAAACCTGGCTACGAGCGCACGCAGAACTTTTGCGTGAAGCACCACGCCGAACTGCAAAACGTCGACGACTACGAGGTGTAACCAGAGCTCCAGCGGAGAGAGATTCACGGCGCACTGAGACATTGATGTCGAGACTGCAGCAGGCGACCGAAAGGAACTTGGGATCCGAGATCGACGCGACCGAGGCGCGGTGGATGGCGAATGTGAGTCCCAGCGCACCGGCCGTCCGGCGAGAAGCCCACGCTGACTACAGACACACATAGAGGATGTCGAAGACGGCTGGTACTCCGACAAGTGGCGTCATACTGGCGTGGATGTGGAAGCCGGGTGAGGAATACCGTCGAGTGACGATGCGAGTAGCAGCTTCGGAAGTCGGCGAGGAGCAGCAGGAGTTGGACGGTGTCTGAGACGTTGTTTTCGAAGTCATTCGTTCGCGACTGGTGCTGTGAGAACGCTGTCAAGACTCGCGTGCCTATCTGCACTTCAACTCTGTCGACCGAACCATGTGCGGAAGAAGCCTCATGCGCTCATATACAACGGTCTGCCACCATACACGAGGCGCGAGTTGGAGAGCCGAGAGCACGCGAAACGCGTCGATACTCTCAACCTGGGTCTGTAATACCCACATCCATCTCCTCATCCTCCGACGACCACGACGTTAACGAAGATGGCGACAGCAAGAGTTCCAACACGAGTGACAGCGGTGGTAGACTCGACAGCAGCCGTGACGCTCAGCCACGCGCTGTCGTTCATCCTCAACACGCTCAGCTATATGAACAAGTGAGCACAGCTATGCGTCCAAGACCCGCCTCATCGGAGACGTGGTGCGGCCAAGTCTTTCGCTGACACGTGCGATCATCTCTGCTGCTCTCTCGCCACTTAAGCCACTCGAGTTTACTGGGCTATCGTATGAAGTTTTTACCACCCGGGTCAGAGAGGTCGGGACCTCTCCAGCGCTGCTAAACCTCTTTAAAATATGTCGACTTTTAGGACCGTCAGTTAAGGTTCGGAATATAATCCTCGCTGGACTTCGTTTTGTCCAGACATTTGAGATTGTCTGGACAATTTACAGTTTCAAACAGAAAAATGCGTGTTCGTTTTGCTATTTTGCTAGTTTGACGCAACTTCCTCTCGCTTTGTCATGCACGACCCGGAGATCACCTCGAAACTCGACCGAGTTGGGCTGGTTGCTGTGGGGTGGCAGCAGAGGATCGGATATCGCTGTTCAGGAACGCAACGCGCCTCACTCTCGGTGACAATGCTAGCATCTTCGCGTTTCACCTGCATGAAAGACTTTCTTCACTGCTAAGCGCAGTCGCGAAGCAGTCGTAGTCGTGAAGCAGGCGATGGGCACGACGAGCGATAGCAGCAACAGTCTCTTAGACCGGACCTGGTATTCTTCTTCAACTTGGTTTACTTGTTCACAAGAGTCGCAGACTCTTGTGACTTGTGACTCGGCAACTCGGCGACTCGGCGACTCGGCGATTGGGCATCTCGGCTTCTCAGCATCTCGGCATCTCGCATCTCGTCAGCTCGGCGGAGCCCTCGGGCTCTCAAGCAACTTGCTATCTTTCACTTCGCCACCGTCAGTGGTGCTAGACCTCGTACACGTAATCAACTTGGCTCACTTCCGCGCCGTGCTTGACGCAAAAGTTGAGCATCTTCTTGGACGCCGGGCGCTTGCATCCCTCGAAGACACACCGCTTGCCGCCGCCGTGCGTCCAGCACAGGCCTTTCGAAATCGTCATCTTCTCACAGTCCTCAACTGTGCACTTGTTCGCGCCGCCGTGTGACCAGCACAGACCCTTGGACTTGGCGCCGCGTGTGCAGCCCTCGATACTGCAGCCAACCGATCCGCCTGCTCATATGCACACGCTCACATCAGTCACCGAACGAGTAGCGCGTCTTGAACGAAGCAGAGCTACAGGCTTGATGCCAACACGCGAAGAGAGGGATACCGCGCGCACACACACACACACACACACACACACACGCACCATGTTTCCAGCAGAGCCCTCGGTGCTTGGCACTTGTGTTGCATCCATCGACAGAGCACTGCTTTCCGCCCTTCAGCCCCACGAGAGACCACGCAGTCAATCCGCAGAGGGGAACGCCAGTTGCCGATCGTGATGTCGAAGGATGAAGCGGCGAAGGCGCGGCAGCAAAGTAGTCGTTCACGAGGAGATCGCGCACGCACAGAGCACGTTGGCAGTTAGCAGCGAGTCTCGCGACGCGCGGCGCTAAAGCAGCAACGATGACGCACCCCGTGGCGAAAGCAGAGTCCGCGGTCGATGGTGTAGTTGGGGCACCCGGTGATCGTGCACGCGCGGGCCTTGCGCCGATCCTCGCGCGAACGTCTTGGCGCGGCTACAGACGCTGCTCCCTTCGCTAAGGCGGCGGTAGCCTGACTGGCGGTGACGAGAGAGCCGCTGTCGTCGCGCGTGGCCAGCAGGCGCGGTGTCTCGGCGTCTCCTGCCACGCGACGACTCTGCTGGCTCTGGTCGAGAATGAACGCGAGCGAGTGGCGAGGCGGCGACAGCGAGCGGGGCGCTGCCAGACGTGCGGCGGCCGAGAGTGTGAAGGGGGCGTGCATGGCTTGGTCGCCTGCTGTGGCCATCGAAGTCACCGTCGTCTTCGCGCTGTGGTGG
>JAASGM010000158.1:0-32512 GCA_023334215.1 Globisporangium cystogenes | reverse complement strand
CTTGACTGGGTCCTGACGCATGCGTGCGCTGCCCGGCGTTTGGTAAGGTAGTGAAAGTTGCTGTGTGGGAGGAAGCAAGCTCAGATGCTCGAGATGTGTCGACAAAGAGCAGCTAGGACACCGCAGTCGAAGCGCGTATACAGTCCTTGCATTATCAAAGCCACATACCGTACTACTAACACACACATGTATACCGCGGTGGGTAGAGGAGGAAGGTGTGATCACCCGATCTGGTCAACTTGTTTCGTCGGCTGTTGGACGCTCAGTAGTCGCACTCGGGTGAATGTAGCAGACCGACCCCGCCACGAGCACCAGCACCAGCACCAGCACGACGTCTACGTCGGTGTCGGGAGGGAAGAATGACGCGATCCAGCAGTCGTCGTAAGACGTGCGGCACCGTCCGCGTCGGCTGCGACGACGTCGGCGGTACCCCGCCACACTCCACCCCACTTTATCTCGTGTGTACGCTCACGCGCGCGCGCGAGAGAGAGAGAGAATGATCGTGTGTGTGTGTGTCGTGAAGCACGACTCGATTGTGTGAGGAGCGCCGTGTTTGTGGCGTTTGTCCAGTCGAGCTCGACCGTGAAGTGTAGCGCGAGTGTATCAAGCCAATCTGGGTGTCATTGCAAAAAGTACCGTTGGCACTTTTTGAGGTCCATATTTTGGTAAACACGTTTTGGTACTCGGTAAAGTGATACTGGTATCTCATCGATGGGAGGTATCTAACCGAGTACCAGGTGCGGACACGGAGAATCGGCAAGTGGTGTTCGTGTTCGTGTTCGAACGCATGCAAGTTCGAACCGCATTATCCTCGAAAACGACGATCGGCGCCGCTCTCGATGAGCTGGCGCTGCCGCCGCTCGAGTCCGCGCGGCTCGTGCTTCGCTGCCACGCGGACGTCGGAGCGCTCGGCCATGTTCTCCATCTCGTCAGCGGGTTTCTCGACTTCGCGGTGCATTCGCGCTGGAGCATTGCGCGCGCCAGCGGGCGATCTCTGAGTCGCTGTGACGAGAACGAGAACGAGTGTACAGCTCCGACTGGATCGCCCCCGCTTCCGTCTTCGTCGCCACTTCGGCTGCTTCGACGACTAGCAGCGCGTGAGTCTCCTTCCTGCCATCGGCTCTGGCGCGCGGCGCAGTGCAGTGCCGGGCTTGTTAACGCCGTGCGCGCCGGCAACCTCGTCGTCGTCGACTGGTTGCTCTCGCGTTACTATCCGAACGCAGTGGCATCGCTGGCGGTGGAGGAAGCGTGTCGGCTCGGAGACCTACGCACACTGCAGTGGATAGTGACGCGACACGCACGCAACGTGATTTGGAGCACGAGGTTCGCGACGCTGGCGGCGGAGCATAGCTCCCTTTCAGTGCTCCAGTGGCTGGTGCAGGTAACTCCGACCATAGCTGCTGCCGGCTGCAGCGGTGATCGCGCACGACACGACATGCTGGAAGGCGCGGTGAGAACGGGTCATCTCGCGGTCGTTCGCTGGCTGGTCGCGAGTGGAGCCGCAGGACGCTACAGCGAAGCGATGGTGCGCGTCGCGCTGCGCCACGGCCACCTCGAGGTTGCAGAGTTCCTATGCGCGAGCAGCGGCCTCAGCGCCGCGCGCAGATTCCTCCGGGGCTCGAACGAGCTGGACGTCGCGGCGCAAGCTGGCTACTGGCACGTGCTCCGGTGGCTCCACGACAACGCAGTGTCCAGGTGCACGCCTGCCGCCATGAATGCGGCTGCGGCGAGCGGCAACCTGGAGATCATCGAGTGGCTGCACGCGAACCGGTCGGAGGGCTGCACCCGGCAGGCGATGGACTTTGCGGCACGAGAAGGGCACCTCGAGGTCGTGCGGTGGCTCCACACGAACCGTCGAGAAGGCTGCACGCACCGAGCGATGGACTTCGCGGCCAGCAGAGGACACCTCGCAGTCGTTCAGTGGCTGCATGCACACCGCAGCGAAGGGTGTTCTGTGAGTGCGATGGATGGCGCCGCTGAAGGCGGTCACCTTGACGTCGTCCGGTGGCTGCATACCCACCGAAGCGAAGGGTGTACGCGTGAAGCGATGGATCGCGCGGCAATCAAAGGACACCTCGGCGTAGTCGAGTGGCTCCACGCGCACCGAACTGAAGGGTGCTCGGCGAAGGCGATGGACCTCGCTGCTGGGAACGGCCGGTTGCGTGTACTCCAGTGGCTGCACGCGAACCGGGGTGAAGGATGCACAACGCTAGCGATGGATCTGGCAGCTGGGAACGGCCACTTGCACGTCGTCGAGTGGCTGCACGAGCACCGACTCGAAGGATGCACGACGTACGCGATGGACGACGCCGCGCGCGGCAACCACTTGCACGTCGTCCAGTGGCTGCACGTGAACCGCTTCGAAGGCTGCACCACCGCCGCGATGGACAACGCCACGGCTCTCCCTCTCGTCAAGTGGCTGCACAAGAACCGCTCTGAAGGGTGCACCGCGAAAGCCATGGACGCTGCGGTGTGGGCGGGCGAGTTCGAGAGCCTGCTGTTCCTGCACGCGCGTCGCAGCGAGGGCTGCTCGCACGCAGTCGTGAATGCGTTCCGGTCGCACGAACACATCGAGATCTTCCAGTGGCTGTGCGAGAACTACCCGGAGCGGGTCGACACCGTCGCGATCCGCATGGAGTATGCGCACCGCGAGTACCTCAACGCGCTGCTGGACGAGATGGAGGAACTCTGACGGACGACGACAGGCTACGAGGCACACCAAGCGAACAACCGGCAAAGACTGATGAACTTTGACAACGTCGCTCAGGTTCCGGTCGAGAGACGACATACAACGCATTGGCGGGTGTTTGCGCAGGTGTCTACTTGCGGAGCTTGGTACACTTCTTGCCGGTCGAGCCACTATCACCGTCCTTGCCCACGGAGCCGTCCTTGGCCGGAGCAGGAGTCACGGTCGGCTTCGAAGTCACCGGCTTCGCAGTCGTGGCAGCAGGCTTGGCCGAAGCCGCCGCGGGTTTGGAAGTGGTAGCTGTAGGCTTCGCAGTCGTCGCAGTCGGGGTCGTGCTCGATCCGCTGCCGTTCTTCACTGGGACACATTGTTCTGCAGACCACACGCGCAGAGAGGACGATCGTTAGCGTACGATAGTGAGAACAGCAGCAGCAGACAGACAAGCAGGCGACGCACTGTAGATCTGCCACTTCTGCGAGTGGAGCGCAAGCCAGTAGAAGGTGACGAGGCAGTTGCCCTTGCAGACGGAGAAGTCGGTCGGGATGGCCGCCGGGTACGCCGGGAACTTGGCAGCGCAGTCGTCGTAGTGCCACGCCTTGGTGTCGCCGATCCAGAGCTCGCAGGGCCCGCGGTGCGAAGCAATGAAGCCCTCCTTGTACTCGTTGTTCTGGAAGTGGAACTCTTTGATGGCGCTGACGTCCACCGGTGCGGCGTCTGTCAGTGAGTTGCCGCAGTCGGCGTACGGGTCGAGCATCTCCTTGAGCGACGAGTAGCCCGTGCTCGGCCACGCCTCGGTGAACTGCTGCGTGTTCTGCTCGGGCGACCAGTTGAACGGCCGGTTCGCGAAGCCCTTGTTCACGCTCGCAGTGATCTCGGCGTTGTACGTCGTGTAGATCGTGTTGGGCTTGTACGACGCCTTGGGCTGCGAGATGAACCCGTGCGCGTCGGCGCCGCGCGGCGCAAGCGTCGCGATCGACGCGATGGCGGCGGCGGACAGCGCGGAGACCTTCATGGCTGGATGCAAGCGAAGCGAGGAGAGTCGGTCGGGCGGAAAGCGTGGATCAGCGAGTGAGCTCCCGGGTGACCGTCATCTCGCGGCCGGTGGGGTAGACAAGCAGCTCAAGGCATCCGCCACTCGCGGCAGCTGCTACCGCAACTCGTGCTGTCGAAGCAGCTGGAGGGCTGATGGAGTCTTCAGATCCAAACGCGTCGAGCTCGCACCGCGCACCAACAACACCGAGTTCGCGGCTTCCGATCGAGAAGGCTCAGTGTACCAGCACGGTTGTCGAGGCGATGCAGTGCGAGTTCATTGTGCTGCCGACACTGCGCCGGGAGACATACGCTCAACGTCGACTCGAAGCCCCGACGCTCTGCGCAGAAGCCCAAGGCAGGAGGAGAGTGACCGAAGCTCCGAGCAGGAGAGTCGGTCACCACACGGCTCGTCGTCTTGTTCCCTAGTGACGCCTTCCTTGAAGATTGATCATTTCCCGGCGATGTCGCCATGAGGCCATCGCCAACCAACCACACCCTCTGTCTACACCAGCATCACGAACGCAGACACTGACGGACACGCACACAGGAGCGAGCTCTATCAACGCGAGACTTCACATGGGCCGACCGAGCGACCGGCCGATCGATGGCAGCCGATCGCTCGCAGCCGTCTCGCTACAGGCTACATACTTAAGCTCCGCACATCCGCCGAGCCGCCATCTCCATACTCCGTAGCTACTGCGACGCGAACGGGTGACGCCGACGCATACAGGCACCACTTAGTTGTCCTCCGAGCGAAGGTTCGCCGCGCTCAGGCGGCGCGTCTTCGCCTTGCACTTCTTCGTGGCGGACGGCGTCGTGGGCTTCGTCGCCGGCGCCGGCGTGTACTCGTCGTTGTACTCGTCGTCGTACTCGCTCGTCGGCGCCGGGGTCTTCGGCGCCTTGGTCGCGGCCGCCGGGGTCTTCGAGGTCGCCGCCGGGGTCTTCGAGGTCGCCGCTGGGGTCTTCGAGGTCGCCGCCGGCGTCGAGCTGCCGCCCCCGCTGCCGTTCACGATCGGCGCGCACTGCTTGTAGATCTGCCAGTTGGGCTCGTGCAGCGCGAGCCAGTAGAACGTGAACTTGCAGTTGCCCTTGCACGCGCTGTAGTCGACCGGGATCTCGGCCGGGTACGCCGGGAACTCGGCGCGGCAGTCGTCGTAGTGGAAGAGCTTGGTGTTGTCGATCCAGGCCTCGCACGGGCCGCGGTGCGACTCGATCAGGCCCGCGGGCTCCTGGTCGTTCTGCCACTTCATGGACTTGAGCTTGCTCACGTCCACGGGCGTGCCGTCCGTGAGCGTGAAGCCGCAGTCCGACACCGACGCGTCGATCATCGCCTTGAGCGTCTTGAACTTGGTGTTGGGGAACGTCGACGCGAACATCTTGGCGTTCGCGACCGGGTTGTCGTTCCACTTCTTGCCCTGGAACGCCGGGTCCACCGACTCGGTGATGACCTTGAGGTAGTTGGTGTTCATCACGCCCGGCTTGAACTTGGCGGCCGGCTGCGAGAGGTACCCGTGGGCGGCGACCTCGTTGGCGGCCATGAGCGCGAGCGAGGCGACGGCGACGACCTTCATGGTTGAGTGGTGGTGGTGGGGGGGGGTGGTCTGCGGGGAGGGCGACGAGGGCGGACTGCGGGCTTCGAGGCGAATCGGAGAGTGAGGAGGGGAGCCGGCCGCTACCCCGAAGGAGAGAGAGCGCCGCTGGCGCTGGTGGCAAGAGAGAGCGGCGTCGCGCGCGGCTGCATCTTGGTTGCCGTGGCGCCAGCTGGACACGACGACAGCGGACAGCTGGCGAAAGCGAACCAGCGAAGCCATCTGACAGGTGAAAGCAGTGCAACTAGCGGTAAAAGGAGTACATTGTGCAGCTTCGTTATCGGAAGTTGTGGCGTGATGCACTGAAACAGGAGCGAAGTGAGGAAATCGCGCTAAGTTTTGATTTGTCTGAAGATACGTGCGATCAGCGTCGGTCGTACACTTACTCGAGAATGGTATCGTCAAATTGCAAGGTGATGCCAACTTTGCTAATCACAGGAGTAATACTGTGCGCAAGATAAACTGACGAGCATACTGAACCCAAGTCAGCGAACCGGCTTCCAGCAGCGTCGTGTTGCTCTGCCTCAGTTCTGCCTGGACTTTCGAGAAACTCGAAAGTTGGAAGTCGGAAGGCGGAGCAGGCTACTTGCTTTGCTTGCCTGCCTGCCTGGCTGGACGAAGCAGTGCGATCTCGGAGACTCTCGGCTGGACGAAGCAGCGCGGTCTCCGATGTCGGAGACTGGCGTGACGATCGAGATCTGCATGAAGCGATTAAAATGCGCTTCGATCTTGACCCCACAGATGAACGCGCGCTCTAGGGACACTGTGGCAGCTCTTGGTGAGTGCTGCTCACATCACCCGCTCACATGCACGAGCTATCCAGCAACTCGCTGTACACGCTCCCGTGCTGCATGCATAGTCTGCTTTTGGTATGGCGTGGATTGCCTGGAAAGCGGTATGATAGAAGACGCCAGAACTCGATCAACACCTGGCGCTGACGCACGCGAATGCTCCCGTTATTGAGTGTGCGCTCGCTTCCTCCACGCCACCAATGCTGAGCGTAGCACGGATCCTGGCGCACAGATCGGTCGATCGGTACACATGGCACGTCGGCTTGAAGCGCTCGAGACCCATAAGATCGAAGCTGGCGTCCTGTACCGAATCGAGTGTCGTGCCTTGCTTGTCGTCCACATCGGTACAGCGAGTGAGAGGTGGTGGGCGTGATCCTCGCGAGTCAAACAGCAAAGTGTGTGTGTATGTCCACAGCAAAGCGAAGTGGACGCAGCGGGCAGCAGCAGCAAAGCATGGAAGTATGGACAACTCGGTGCGGTGCGGTGGCATTTCGTACGATTCAGGGAGAATTACAAAGTTCGCTCGACAGCGAGGTGATACGACGACACCCGACCGACGAGCTGCTCGCGCGAGCACGTGACACCACTGACGGCGAATACGACAAGCGGCGTCGAAAGCAGCAGTGGCGACTACGTCTACGCGCGGAGGCTCTTGGTGTTCGTGATCGGCACGCAGTGCTCTGGGAGAAGGCGAGAGAGAGAGAGAAAGATCGCAATGTCAGCGCCTTGCACATGAACAACAGCACAAACCGTCGATGTGCATGCGGAGGCAAGTCGGACGTACTGTAGATCTGCCAGTTCGGCTCGTGCAGCGCGAGCCAGTAGAACGTGAGCGTGCACTTCTTGCTCTTGCACGCCGCGTAGTTGACCGGCAGCACGGCCGGGTACGTCTTGTACGTCGCGACGCAGTCGTCGTTGTGGAGCACGCGGGTGTTGTCGATCCAGATCTCGCACGGGCCCTGGCGCAGGCAGACAACACTGGTTAGCTCAAGGTTCCAGCAGTAGCAACGCGGTGCCAAATAGACGGCAGACGTACGTGGTGCGAGTCGATGAAGCCCTTGTGCTCCCAGTCGTTCTGCCACTCCATGTTCTTGAAGCCCTTGACGTTGAGCGGCGTGATGTCCGTGCGCGAGTTCTGGCAGCCCGGCACCTTGCTCTCGACCATCGCCTTGAGCGACGCGTAGCCCGAGTTCTTGAACGCCGCCGTGAACATCTTGGCGTTCGCGACCGGGTTGTCGTTCCACTTCTTGCCCTGGAACGCCTTGTTCACGCTCGCGGTGATGATCGCGTTGTAGTCCGTGGCCTTGGACGGGTCCTTGTACTGCGCGCGGGGGAACGCGATGTAGCCGTGGGCCTCGACCTCCGGGGCGAACGCGGCGAGCGAGGCGGCGGCGGCAGCCGTGGCGACGACAGCGAGCTTCATAGTGGCGGTGGTGGGGAGGGGAGGAAGGGAGGAGTGCAGCGGAGACCGAGAAACGAAGAATGAGCGAGCAGGTCAGGGAGAGAGGAGCAGCTCCACCAGTGGAAGCGGGAGACCGACGGGCACTCGCCCCCCGAGATCATCGAGGCCGAGTCGCCCAGCCGATCTGTGACTCTCCGCGGATCCGGCTGGCGGCGCACTCGCTTGGATCAATCACGCGGATTGCACCGCGGTATCGCGTCAGCGCATCATCGGCGGCGCGGCAGCTGGCGCGGCGGAACCCGTTGCACCGAATATCGATCGTCGACGAGAACAACCAGGCGACCGAGACAAACTCGTCTCGCTTGAGCTTCAAGGCGAAGAAGGTTGTGCTTGCTCTCTCTGAGTTCAAGGCTCCCTGGCGACGATGGCGATGGAGACAGCGCTGTTGTTCGTAGCGAGCAAACTTCGATGGCGATTTCGATGGATCGCAGTTGCTTCCAGTCGCGATGCATCCCTGAAGGCATGTGCGAGACACCGGCGATCAGCGGAACTGTGGATCTGGTAGAGCTTCGTGTGCTGACAGGCGGGGGCCTCAGGCTGGAAGTACAACCTTGTTGCGTTGGTGTTGAAGGGCGCGAGCTGTTGACCCGAAGTTCGAGACGCGCTCTGCCAAGACCAAGAGCTTGAAAGATAACCTGGACGAACCAAGGGTATGTTACAGGGTACCCCGAACAGGTTACGCACGAAAAGTCGCGAGGAGTGGACGACGAAGCGTGAGCTGCCGCAATGACGCTCTTGGACGAGTATCGGCGCGCAGTCTACAGCTCGAACAGCGAGGAGCGGCAGCGTCGCTTGCAGCCGTGCGTGTCTCGTGCTCTGTGTATGCATTCGCTTGTCCAACGATCTCTGCTTGACTCGGACTCGGACTCTCGCGTGCCCTCCACAGACTCACGGCGCAAGGCGCTCGAGCCAGGACCTTCTCGACCGCAGCAGCAGCAGCAACGCTCTCGGAGACGACGGGGTTGGGAGCTGACGTGGCGACTCTAAGCAGCGTTCGCGATGCACTCGGATCGTCGAGAGCGGGCACCGGTGCTGGGAAGAAGCGGCTCCGAGCCACGAACACCGTCCGACTGCAGGTGTTGGCGTCGGACGCGAAGTGTCAGAGCCCCCTGCAGCCCCAAGACAACGACCGGCAGAACACGCCACAGCCGCTCAGACGCGGACCGCAAGCAAAGCAAGCGAACAAGAAGCGAAGCCGCGCTCCTGCGGCTGCTGCAAGCGTGTCGAACCAACAGGATGCAGACGCCAACCAGCTGAACAACCGAGCAGCTCCGAACACGTCGGCGCTCCAGCGCAGGTGCGTTGATGCACGAAGCTCGAAGCTCGCGGAAGGCCCCGATCTGACCACCGAACGCCTTGCTCTCGTTCTCCCAGAGACTCGCTTCTTGAGAAGATCTCGCTCATGTCTGCGCTCGCAGTCGGCCGAGGAGGAGGAGGAGACGGCGGCGGCGGCAGCGCTGCCTCCCGCACGCCGAAGGAGCTGCCGAGTCAGTTCATCCACCGCGCGCACGTGAGCGTCAGCAAGTGGACGGTGATCGTGTCCGACACGACGCTCTTCCGCCTCGCAGCGCGCAACAAGCGCATCGCGCGCACGAAGGCGCGGCGGCTCTTGGCGCTCGAACACGCGAGCGTGCGCGGATGGGGAGCCGAGGACGCCAGTCAGGACGCCGCGGAGCCCACGCGGTCGCTTGTCCTGAACGGCGCAGAGGCGATCACCGACGCCGGGCTCCAGGCGATCGCCGACAGCGTCCCGACGCTCGAAGCGCTCGAGATCGCGAGCGCCGTCGAGATCACCGACGCCGGCCTGCGCTCGCTGGCGCTCAGCTGCCCGAGCCTCGCGCGCCTGAACATCAGCAGCTGCCGGGGGGTCCGCGGCCCGGGACTCGGCGCGATCGGCGACCACGCGCGGCAGATGACGGAGCTCGCGCTCGCGGACTGCGGCCACCTCGGCGAGTGGGTGCTCCTGCGCTGCGTGTACGGCTTCTCGCTGCTCGAGCGCCTGGACGTCGCGCGGTGCGCGCAGGTCTCCGACCACCTGCTCCAGACGCTCGCGCACCAGTGCCGCCGGCTGCGGTCGCTCGACCTCTCGGACTGCCCGCTGGTGTCGGACGCCGGCGTCGTGCGCGTCGCGCAGAAGTGCCCCGCGCTCGAGCGGATCGCGCTCGGCCGCGCGCAGAGCACCGAGAGGATCACGGACACGTGCTGCGCCGCGCTCGGGGAGCACTGCCCGGCGCTGCGCGACGTGAGCCTCGCGGGCTGCAACTTCCTCACGGACGCGGCGGTCGCGTGGCTCGCGGCCGGCTGCCCCGGACTCGCGGCGCTCGACGTCTCGGGCGTGTTCTACCTCACGGACGCGGCGCTGCGCGCGCTGGGCGACCGGTGCCGCGAGCTCCGCGTGCTGCGGTTGCCGAACGCCAAGAACGTCTCGGACGTGGGGCTGCGCCTGCTCGCGGGCGGCTGCGCCAAGCTCGAGACGCTGCACGTGAGTAACTTGTACCTCGTCTCCGACGGCAGCGACCGCGACTTCGGGCTCGAAGGGCTGCGCGCGATCGCGACCGGCTGCCCGCGTACGTGAGCTGCGCGGGTGTGAGACCGTCTCGTGCTCGTCGGGTCTCGTGGACTCACACTCGCTGCTGCACCAGTGCTCAAGGACGCGAACCTGAGCGGGTGCTTCCAGCTCGTCGAGCGCGCGCTCGTGGCGCTCGGCGCCGGCTGCCCGCGCCTGCAGCGGCTAAGCCTGAAGGCGTGTCCGAAGGTCACGCTGGCGGCGGTGACCGCGCTGCTGCGCGGCTGCCCGCACCTCGCGGCGCTCAACCTCTCGGGCGTGCAGCTCTGCGACAACGCGATGCTCGCGGCGGTCGGCGCGCTCGGGGCGAGTCTGCGCGAACTCGTCGTCGCGCAGTGCGACAAGGTGGGCGACCGGGGCCTGCGGCACCTCGCGCCGCGCGCCGACCAGTTCCGCGTCCTCGACTTCTCCGGCTGCGCGCGCGTCTCGGACGCGGGCCTCAATGGCCTGCTCGACGGCTTCCAGAGACCGGCGCTCGAGCACCTGCACCTCGTCGGCTGCGCGCTGCTCACGCAGGACTCGATCGCACGCCTGGCGTTCGTGTGTCCGCTTCTGCTCACGCTCAGCGTCCACGTGCGTCCACATGTGTGTGCTGCCAGCTCACGCGTAGGAAGTAGTTCATCGGCTAACAGTCGTGCGTGACGGCGTCGCCAGGGATGCCGTGTGTCGCCCCGCGTGCTCCAGAGCCTGAGCTCGTCCTGGCCGCTCGGCGTGCTGCGGGTCCCGACCGCGTCCGAGGCGGCGTCCGGCGCGGCCGAGCTCGGCATCTTCCCCGGACACCGAGCCAAGGACCGGCGGTTCGTGGAGACTGCGTGTGCCGAGTGGCTCGCGGCCGTCAGGATCCAGGTAAGCACTTACTTCGACTTCGAGCCATCCAGCTCTCGAAGTTGAAGTTGAAGTTGACTCTGTGTTGCCTCCCTCTTAGAACCTGTTTCGCGCTCGCCGAGCCCGCGCGCTCGCGCTCGTCCGCAGGGACGCGGCCACGCGGCTGCACGTGGCGCGCCGGCTCCAGAGCCTGTGGCGCGGGCGGAAGGCGCGGCGCGAGGCGCTGGTCCGGCGCGCGGTCCGCTCGGGGCTCGAGGCGTTCGCGACCAAGATCCAGCGCCGCTACCGCGCGAGCCGCCGCGGCCGGCAGGCGCAGCAGCAGAGCCAGCGCGTCCACGAGCAGCAGCTTGAGAGCTGCGCGCGCCTGGTGCAGCGCCACTTCCGCGCCAAGCGCGCCAAGCACGTCGCGCGCCTCGTCGTCGCGGCCAAGCAGCGGCAGCGCGAGCGCGAGGTGCGCGCGGTGACGCAGCTGCAGCGCCGGGTGCGAGGGCTAGCGGGCCGCAAGCGCTGCCGCCTGCTCGCGCTCCAGCGGCAGCTCCGCGAACGCGAGGAGCGGGACGCGAGCTTGCGCATCCAGACGGTCTTCCGCGGCCGCGCGGCGCGTCGACACGCGCAGGAGCTGCAGCGCCAGGAGGAGCGCGAGCGCGCGCTGCGCCACCAGCGCGCGACGCAGCTACAGGCGCAGTTCCGGCGCCGCCAGGCGCAGCGGCACGCGGACGCTCGGCGCCAAGCACTCCGCGACCGCGAGCGCGCCGCCACGAAGCTGCAGCTTGCGTTCCGCGCGCGGAGAGCGCGGCAGACGCTCGATGTGCTCAAGCTCGCGAGCTGCCAGCGCGAGCGCCAGCAGGCGGCGCGCGCGATCCAGCGGCGCTGGCGCACGCGGCGAAACCGTGTCGGGCTCGCGCTCGTGCGCGAAGTGCGGCGCCAGCGCGCCGAGCGCCGGGAGAGCGCCGCAGTTCTCGTCCAGCGCGCGTTCCGGCGGTTCCGCATCCGCCAGCGCGCGCGCGCGGTGCTGCTCGAGCTGCTCCGGCTGCGGCAGAGCGAGTGTGACTTGGAGGCGTGGGCGGCCACACGCGTGCAGGCGCACTGGCGGCGGCGCCTGGCGCGGCGGGAGCTCGAGCGCGCGCAGGCGGACAGGCGCGCGCGCTGGAAGCAGCTCGTCGACACGTTCAACCAGCACGGCCGGGGCTTCGGCGCGCCGTTCTACTACGTGCGTCCGTCGGCTGCTGCGTGGGGGGTCTTGAGCGTCTCGAGAGTGACGCGTCTGACGGCCGCCGCTCGGTGCCTGCAGAACCAAGTGAGTCACGAGATCCGGTGGCGGATGCCGCGCGAGCTGCTGGCGCTCGTCGCTCAGCCGCGCTGCGACCAGTGCGGTGCGTTCGCTCTCTGGAGACTGGAGGCTGGAGGCGCGACTGGGTACCGTCACCGTTGTTGTCGTCGTCGTCCGTCTCACGTTGTCGTGTCTGCGGAACAGAGCGACTCGCGTGCGCGAGCGTCGAATGCGCGACGTGCGGCGAGTTCTTTTGCGACGAGGTACGCGACCTGTTGCTTGCTCGTCCTGCTGCTCGCTGCTCGTTGCTTGCTGCTCGTTGCCGCCTCACGTGCGCTCTGCAGTGTCACGACGTTGTCCACGGCCGCGGCCGGCGCCGCCTGCACGCCAGTCGCCCGCTCTTCGACTTCTACGGCGTCCGGCGCGACTACGGCGACGGCGCGTTCCCGTCCGCGTGGCCGTCCGAGGCCGCCCAGGACGCTGTGCGCGGCTACGACTTCGTGGCGCTGGCGCCGACCGAGAGCTACCAGGCAATGCTCTGGCAGATTGCACAGTTCGTCCCCGTGACGACTGGCGACTGGGACGCGAACGCGTCGACAGGAGGAGGAGGAGACCTGGAGACGCCTCCGGATCCGAACGCGTCCACCGACGCAGCAGCAGCAGCGCAGCCGCCCAGCGGCGTGCTCTTCAGCGAATCGGACGCCGACGCGCTCGGGAACAGCCTCTGGGAGCCGTTCTTCGACTACGCCAGAGGCGCGTACCGGGAGTACCATCGCCTCTCCAAGCGCGTGCGAGAGGTCCAAGCCGACGAGGAAGACGCCGTGTGGCCACTCGACAGCGAGCGCGACTCACAGCCAAGGTGACAAGCTACCAGCGCCGCCTTCGACACGAGTCCAGAGTAGCAGCAGCAGAACGTCTCGTCAGAGATCGCGACGCGCACCACCGCACGCCTCACGGAGCGAATGCAACGGCTGAGAACGGAGTTCATTGCAACGACACCTGCGCTCCAGCAAGCGAGCGTTAGTCCGTGCGCCGCTTCGATACCTTGTGGCCGCGAGCGAGGAAGGCGGCGTCCAGCTAGCGCACTCAGCAGCAGCGACAACAGCATTTGGAGACAGGATGCAGGAGAGTGAGAGCTCGGGACTGCGGCGGTCGGTCGGAGGAGCCGCACTAGCGTCACGCGAAGTCCTTGCGCTCGAACTTGGCGAGCGGGAAGAACGTGACTTGCACGATGTTGCCGCCAAACTTGCGTCCGCTCAGAGCCTGCAGGCGAGCACCACGGACCGTGCGTCAGTCTCTTCGCCCAGCCGAACGTTGACAAGGGGGAGCCAACGAACACACACCTTCAGAGCTGCCGACGCCTCCGCCACGTCGTTGAAGCGCACGAAGATACTGCCGAGCCCGGGAACCGATTCGCCCTCCTGCAGCCCAGTAGCACACGCGTCAGACGGCCGCATCCGGAGCGACGAGCGACGAGCGACGAGCGACGACGCACCTGAGGACGCGGAATCACCAAGTCGACCACCTTCCCGAAGCGCTTGCACTCTTCCTCGACGTCTTCCTTCAGGTCGGAGAACTCCTCGTCGTCTTTGAGCTCATCTATCGACACCATGTTAGCCTGCGGCACGAGTTCACAGCAGCGGTTGAGCCTCCTCGACCCCCCACATCCCCACGTCTGAGCAGCGCCACCCGACCGCGAGACACCCAACGTACCAGTTGGACAACATCACTGGTCTCCGCAACAGCCGCGTTAGCATCCTGCGGGGCGCGGCGCACAGACAGCGGGACGCCACCGATATCCAAACCGTTGAGCCCCGCGAGCGCGTCCTCCGCCACGCTCTCGCGCTCGTACTCGAAGAGCGCCGAGCCGGTCGAGGCGCCCGTGGCCGCGTCCTTGAGCAGCGTGAAGCTCTTGAGCGCTCCGAACGGCTCGACGAGTTCGCGCACTTGCGATTCCACGAGCACGACCGGGATGTTCGACATGAGCAGGCGGTTCGACGTCGGGTCCGCTGGGAGCGCCGCCAACGCCGCGGCCGAGAGCGTCGCCACGGGTGCAGGGGCCGCGGCAGTCTGGACCGGCGGGTCCACTGGTGCTGGCGACGTCGTCGCCACTGCCGCCATGGAAGCAACAGGCAGCGCGGCGGCGGCGCCGATGTCGAGCGCACCGAGAGTCGACATGGCGAAGTACGCGGGGTTCGGGGAGCACCCGAGGTGCACGAGCGCGGTCTGCGCGCGGTCCGGGATGATCGGCAGCGGCTGCGGCGGCCCCATGTAGCTGCGCGGGCGGCCGAACTTGAGCGGCTGGCCGAGCAGCGGCAGCTGGTTCAGCAGCAGCGCGAGCGTGCACTCGTCCACCGTGCGCATCTCGCAGAACGCGAAGTGGCCGTCGGTCGAGAGCCACGTGTTCACGATCGGGTTCCCCGGCTGCGTCATGAGCCCGACCTGCTGGATGATCGTGCTCAGGAACTCCTGCAGCTGCGGGCCCGTGACGTTCGGGGGCAGGTTCCCCACGTACAGCTCGCGCATGGGCTTCTGCGCCGCCGCCGCCGCCACCGTGACGCTCGACGCCTGCATCTTGGCGATGATCTCCTGCAGGCTCAGCGTCGGGTGCTGCTGCATGAGCTGCGTGATCGACGGGGTCACGCCTGCCGCCGGCGCTGGCTGCACAGGCGGCGCGACTGGCGCGCCGAAAGCAGTCGCCTGGGGCGCCGCTGTCGGCAGCGCAGCAGGCGCTGCCTCGTGGCGCTTGTCCTTCGAGCTCGAGCGGCGGTGGCGCCGGCGCGAACTGCTGCGGCTGCGACTCGCCGAGCGGCTGCGGCGGCGGCGGCGGCTGCTCCGCTCACTGCGCCGGGTCCGCGAGCGCGAGCGTGAACGGGACGACCCCCTGCGCCGCCGCGAGCGAGACGGCGACCGCGACCGCGAGCGGTGGCGGCTCGAGCGCCGGCGCGACGAGCGCGAGTGCGACTCGGACCGCGAGCGCGAGCGGTGGCGACTGGAGCGGCGGCTCTTGCGCGGCGCTGACGAGCCGCGGCCCCCGTCCTTGTCCCGCTTCTCCCTGTCCCGCTTCTCCCTGTCCTTGCTGCGCTCGGCGGCCTTGGGCGGCTCGGCACCGCCGGCCGCGGTCTCGTCGACATCCATGTCTTCGACGCCGCCGTCCTTCTTCTCCTTCTCGGCGCGCCGGAGCTCGTCCGCGACCTCCGGTTCCGTGTCCGTGGCGTCGTCCTTCTCCTCGCGCCGCTTGCGCTCGCGGGCCGCCTGCCGCGCCGAGTTCTCGCGCGAGCGGCTGCGCCGGCGGCGCTGGCTGCTGCTGCGGTGGCGCCGGTGGCTCCGGCTGCTCCGGCGCTCCTTCGACGCCGAGCGCGAGCGCGACTTGGACGCCGCAGCTGCGCGGCTGCTGCGGCGGCTGCTCTCGCGGCGGCGGCTGCTGTTGCTGCGCCGACTGCGCTCCTCGCGGCGGCTGCTCGAGCGATGCGCCGAGTCGCCGGCGGCTCCTGCTGGCGCTTCGTCCGCCGCCTTCGCGCTCTTCTTGCGCCAGCCGCTCTCGCGCAGCTGCGCGCGGATCGCGTCCTCGTCGGCGCTCAGCGACGCGTCGCCGGCGTGCTCGTCGTCCCCGCCTCTCGCCATGATCGCCTTGCCACGCAGCAGAAAGTGGCGCTCCAGGTTGTGTGGCCGCCCCTCTGCGCGGGTCCAAAAGCGTAATATGTCTGAACATTTCGGTTCATATTTGCAAAACACGACTAGTGCGATCCCACAAGCGTCATATTGAATAGCTAGCCCTTTACTTTTGAAAACAGAAAACGCGAATGTGGGACAGCGGCGTGCCGCTCTCCAAGTTAAGCGGCTTCGTGCGCCTCGGCGACGCGGTGCCGGACGCCGCGCTGCGGACGCGCAGCAGCCCGGCCACTGCTGCACACTCATCTACACGTCCGGCACGACGGGGCCGCCCAAGGCCGTCATGATCTCGCACGACAACTTCCCGTGGACGGATACAACGTGCTCAAGGTGATGGAGCGATGCGCGAGATCGGCGCGACCACGACGGGCGTCAAGAAGGCGCTCGCAGCGTGGGCGAAGGTGAAGGGTGCGCAGAAGACCGAGCGCTTCCAGTTCGGCGGCGACGGCCGCAAGTCGCTCTCATTCCGGCTCGCGGACCGCGTGGTCCTGAGCAAGATCAAGGACACGCTCGGGCTCGACCAGTACCGCTACTGCTTCACGGGCGCCGCGCCGATCTCGACCGAGTGCCTGAGCTTCTTCGGGAGCGTCGACATCCCGATATACGAGATCTTCGGGCAGTCCGAGCGCACGGGGCCGCACTCGATCAACCTCCCGGGCAAGTGGAAGATCGGCAGCATCGGGAACCCGCTGCCGGCCTCCCAGACGCGCATCGACCCGCGCACGGGCGAGATCCGCTACGCCGGCCGCCACATCTTCATGGGCTACCTCAACGACGAGGCCGCGACGGCCGCGGCACTCGTCGACGGCTGGCTCAACTAGGGCGACGTCGGCGTGTTCGACTGCGACGGCTTCCTCGCGATCACCGGCCGCATCAAGGAGGTCATCATCACGGCGGGCGGCGAGAACGTGGCGCCGTGCTCATCGAGGACGCGCTCAAGGCCGAGCCCCCGGCGCTCGCGAGCGTCATGGTCGTCGGCGACAAGCGCAAGTTCCTCGCGTTCCTTCCTCTGCACGCTCCGCGTCGCGGCGGACGGCGACGGGAACCCGACGCAGCGCCTCGACGGCGTCGCGCGCCGCGACCGTGGCCGAGGCGCGCGCGTGCCCGCGCTTCCAGCAGTACATCACGGACGGCGTCAAGCGCGCGAACGCCAAGGCCACGTCGCGCGCGCAGCACGTGCAGAAGTTCCTCGTGCTCGCGCGCAACTTCTCGATCAGCGGCGGCGAGCTCACGCCCACGCTCAAGCTCAAGCGCTCGGTCGTCGAGAAGATGTACCACGACGACATCGAGTCGCTCTACGCGTGAGACTGTCATGAGCCGCGAGCTGCGAGCCACAAGCCGCTAGCTAGGGTGGCGTAGCAAACTGCACCTGCCTGCCTGCCTGCTCTCACTGTCTGTTAGCCAACGCATCGTACACCCGTCCGCCTCGCGCCTCGTCTCACTCACCTCTCGCCGTCACCGCTTCGTCGCCACCAGCGTGCGCTCGTTCTGCGTGTTCGCGTGCAGCCACAGCAGGCGGAAGTCCCGGAACTGCGGCGTCAGCAGCGCTGCCGCAGCGTCGAAGCCCTGCTGCACCGCGCGCGCCGTCGGCTTCTTGCCCAGCTTGAGCGTGAACACGACGTGCGCGCCTGGCAGCAGCAGGTGCGTGACGCCCGCCATGAGCGCCGCCATGTGCTGCACGCGTACGTTGATGTCGCACACGCACATCGCGAACGGCGCCAAGCGCTCCAGCTGCGGCTTGGCGTCCTCGAGCAGCATGCGGAGGTGCACGACCGGCAGATCCGTCAGGTCGATCGTGAGCTCACCCGGGTCCACGGCGACGACTTGCGCGCCGTGCTTGACGAGGCACTCGGTCCAGCCGCCGGGCGATGCGCCGACGTCGAGGACGAGGTCGCCGGCGCGCAGCTCGACGTGCCGCAGACTCTCCTCCATCTTGAAGTAGGCTCTGCACGGCGCGTCCGCTGCCACTGTGGCGTGTCGAGCCATGATGGCCATAGCCTCTGAGCTGGAGATCGAGTGATTACCTCCACCATCGTGACCTGTGTCGTCGCTTAGCGCACCGAAGCGCGAACGCGGCGCGACGCCGAAGAGGAAGTAGGGCGAGAGCGCCGGCTGCGTCGTCACGAAGAGCTCGTGCGTGAACGTCTTGGGGTGCGTCTCGTAACCGTGCGTGTGCAGCAGCCGCGTCACGGCGCTCTGTAGCTGCTTGGGGAACGCCACGACACGGAAGCTCGCGCCGTCGCGTTTGAGCGCGAGCAGCGTGGCTGTCGACGGGATCCACGCGGCGTCGGCGCAGCTCCAGTCGAGCCGGTAGACGCGGTGCGCGCGGATGCGGCGTTCGCCGCCAAACTGGCTCTCCGCGCTTTCGTGCAGAAGCGCATTAAGCCGGTGTGGCGCATCGCTTTCAGCTGCAGGAGCAGGAGCAGCAGACGTGTGGCGGTCGTCGGCCTCGCATCGCGCGAACACGAGCGGCGAGCAGGTCGCGAGCAACCGCACGCGCGCGTCCGGCGTCGGTCGCAGGCGTGATAGGCGGTCGGCGAAGCGCGGGAGCTGCGTCGCCTCCGTGTGGACGGCCACGCATGGCGGCAGCAGCTCCACGTGCACTGGCGGCAGCGGCGGCGGCGGCTGGCTCGCCATCGAGTCGTGTTGCCTTTTTTCCGCACTTAGTCGAATGCAAGCCATCAACACCCGAAAAGTTGATGTACCACACGATGCGTCCACCATTTCTGCGACGTGAAACAGCTTGATCAATGCAAGGTGCCTAGTATTCAGGTGGTCCAGATCTGAAGCATGCAGCCATGCGCTGTCCTCACTTCTTGAAATTCCAGCAAAGGCAGAGACGGCGCTCGACGAGCAGCAGCTGGCGATGAAGGCGCCGCCGTCGCCGCCACCGCCCCCAGTCGCGGCCGCTGCCTCCGAGCCGCAACGACCACCGCCCGACAGCTCCGAGCTCCACAAGCAGCAGCAGCAGCGGGTGATGGGGACGACCGTCGCTGCCGCCGCAGCGAGGAAGCCGCGCCAGCCGCCGCTGCTCGTGCGCTGGCGCCGCCAGTGCTTCGAGGGGCTCATGCAGTGGGAGCGCGCGCTACGGCTGCTCTTCGTGCAGGCGCCCGCCTTCGTCTTCGAGCGCTTCGAAGGCTCGCGGAAGCTCGTGAGCTTCTTCTTCGTCTACGTGATGCTGCAGGTGAGTGAGCGAGCTGCGGGAGCGAGTGGCCGGCCGTCGAAGAGGCTCACACGTGTCTGTTTGTACGCGTCTCACAGGCGCTCGCGATCCTCTGGGGGTTCCTCTTCAGCGTCGGCGCGATCCTGGGCGAGAACACGAGCAGCATCGTCACGATGCCGTTCCTGCAGGCGTTCTGCGTGCTCTTCGTGTACGTGTCCGTGATGGGCATCGTGCTCCAGTTCGGGCGCGCGACGTGGATCCTCACGTGGCAGTCGACGCACAACTTCCCGCTCATCCGGCG
This sequence comes from Globisporangium cystogenes, assembly GCA_023334215.1. Classification (NCBI taxonomy): domain Eukaryota; phylum Oomycota; class Peronosporomycetes; order Pythiales; family Pythiaceae; genus Globisporangium; species Globisporangium cystogenes. Next base: position 13,155 of record JAASGM010000158.1, on the reverse strand, counting down.
CATCATCGCGTGCGAGTGCCGCCCGCAGGCGGTCATCATCACGGTCGCGCTGCCGATGCTGCTCATCCTGCCGAGCCTCATCCTCGTGCCGTCCGGCTGCGACGAGTCGCTGCTCTACGGGCCCTGGGTCAAGGCCATGTGCGAGGAGTCGTACCTCAAGTTCCTCACGGAGAAGCACCCGGTCTTCCAGCGCGCGCTGCGCATCTCGACGGCGATCACGATCGTCCAGTTCATCCAGCTCTGCCTCGAGATCCTCCCGCGCTGGCGCAGCGCGCTCTCGGGGCTCTCGACCGCCTCGACGTTCGCGCTCGGCGGCTGGCTCGCGACGCTCAACTTCGTCGGTGGCATGTGGTCCGTCGAGTGGGTCGCGCGCCACTTCGCGTACAAGCTCACGCCGCTGAGCGACCTCTCGGCGTTCCAGTGGGAGGTCTTCGGCATGGCGCTGCTCATCGCGTGGATCCTCTGGTTCATCGCCGTCGCGTGCCACACGTTCGAGAACGTGAGCACGTGCGAGCCGAGCCAGAAGCGGCTCGCGGGCTTCTTCGAGCGCCTCAAGTACACGTTCGTGTTCGCGCAGGCGATCGTGTTCTTCCGCGCGTGCGTGCACCCGAGCATGGGCTTCGTGCACGCGCAGCTCGAGCTCACGATCATCAACCTGCTGCTGCCGTCGATCTACGTCGTGTCGCTCATTATGCTCCGGCTCGTCGTGCTGCTCAACGTCAAGTCGACCGCGATCACGGTGCCGCTGGCGCTCGGCGTCGGCGCCGCGATCTTCGTCGGCTCGGGCAAGACCGAGCGGCCGCACCCGTTCTTCGTCGTGAGCCTCTTCCTCTTCGACGTCTGCCTGCGCTGGTACTCGGCGATGCCCGGCATGAGCCGCCTGCCCAATTCGATCGCCCAGCTGCTCCGGCAGACGAACGCGAACCCGCGGCGGCCGTTCGCCGGCCACAAGCCCGCCAAGCTCGTTGTGTACCTCGGCCTCGCGCTCCTGCTGGCGTTCGTCGGCGCGCTCTCGAGCTTCAGCATCCTGTCGGAGCTCCAGCGGACCGCACAGTGGTTCCCGGACGCGACGTCCGTGGCGTTCGGGAACAACTCGATCCACATCCACCACACGGCGATCGTGAAGCTCGACCTCGGGCTCGCCGAGACGCCGGGCGACGCGCTGCGCGTCGACTCGCCCAACTACGCGAGCTGCACGAACAGCTTCAACGGCCTGAGCCTTGTGGACCTCGGGCTGCTCGCCGAGGCGGCGTACTTCAACCCGGCGTCGACCGACGCGGCCGACTACGTGGCCGCGGTGTTCGCGTCGTCGTTCCCGGGGGCGGCGGTGCGCTTCCCGGCGCGCAACACCAAGACGGGCTCGAAGCTCGACTTCTTCGAGACGCACTTCCCGTCGCTCAACACGAGTGTCGTCGCCGTGCGCGGCACGGACATCTGGCGCTTCACCGACTTCATCGAGGACGTCAAGATGTTCTTCGAGCCCGTGGTCTTCGCGATCCTCTCGGCCATCTTCCCGACGATCCGCATCTGGCCGGACGTGACCTTCTCGACGCTCATCGAGCTCTACAGCGAGCTCATCTCGCTCTTCGGGCTGCGCCACGAGTCGTGGTACTACCACGAGCTGCTCGACTACGTCGCGTCGATCCGGGACCGCGACGTCGTGCTCACGGGCCACTCGATGGGCGGCGGCATCGCGCGGCTCGTCGGCTCGATCCTCGGCAAGCCCTCGATCACGTTCTCGCCGCCCGGGTTCGTGCAGAGCTACAGCAAGCTCGTGCACGACATCGGCGGCAAGTCGACCAAGGTGAACCGCGCCAGCATCCACCACCTGAGCGTCGCGGTCGTGCCCGAGTACGACCCCGTGACGATGATCGACGTCCAGGCCGGCATGATCCAGAAGATCTCGTGCGATACGCCCAACCTATCGATGCAGCTCTCGTGCCACATGCTCGAGGGCACAATCTGCAACCTGCTCGAGAACTGCGGCGACCCGCGCGGCCGCCTCTCGGCGTGCAGGTTCGAGCACAAGATCACGAGCGTCACGGACGACGTCGTGCCCAAGCTCCTCGCGGTGCTCTCGCCCGAGGTGCTCATCACGATGGCCGTGACCGGCGCGATCCTGCTCTCGACCTTCCTGCACCGCAAGAGCAGCATCCTGACCAGCTTCGCGGCGCCGCCGCCGTCGCCTTCCCACCGCCGCGGACGCCCGAGTCCGTCCCCAGCCGACCAGAGACACCGCCACGGGAAGCGAGGCGCGCACCTGCGGCGGAACTCCATCATTTAGACTGCATACGATACACTTCCCCAAGCAAAGTAGAAGCTCTCACTCTCTCACTCCCTCCCTCTCTCACACACACTATCGTCACCTCTCTTTGCTCATCTCGCCACACCGACGAACATGTCGGCTGCTGTGCTCGCATCGTCCGTGTGCTGGAGCTGCTCGAAGTGGTGTCGCTGCTGGTCCTCTCGAACTCTCCGCTTGCGCTCGCGTTCGTCCTGCGAGCGCTTGTGCGTCGCGCTTCGGTTCTCCTCGGCCCTCGACAGCCTGGCATCGAGCGAATCTCCCAGCGAGCTCCCGACGGACCCGCCAGCCATCATCTCGGACTGGTTAGTGCTTGCTGCCTGCCGACTCCGCTCCTCTCGCTGCAGCCTCTGCTTCCTCAAGCGCTCCTTCTCGGTCTGCTGGAGCTCCGTCCGCGTCTTCTCTGCGTGGTTCATCCGGTCAGCCGACGAGCTCTCTCCGACCGCAAGAGGAGGAAGTGTCCTCGAGTCTCGGCTCTGCGGGATCGCGGTGATAGCGTTCCTGGAGACAGTTGGCATCCGACGTACACTTGAATGGCTCGAGGAGGGCTTCTGGAGCCGATGGACGGCGTGGTCGACCTCGTTCTGGTTGTTCGACGCTCCGATCCGCACCACCGCCAGTCCCGACGACTGCAGACTGAACATTGGCGGGAGCTTTGGTTCATGCGGCTCGTGCTGCCGGCGATCCGGATGCAAACTGCTCTTGGCCTTCGGCTTCGACCCTGCGACTTGGAGATGCGGCGCTGGCTGATGGGCTGGCGGCGGACCGCCTCGCTGCTGCAAGGAGAGGACCGAAAGCGCGCAGTCAAGCGCTGGAAGCGTGGACTTCGCGGTGTGCGAACCTGGCGCCGCCTCGCTCGAGCCCCGCGAGTGCGACGGGTCCTTCATGACCGAGTGGTGGAGACCGGGGAAGAGCACGTGCTCGCAGTCCGCGTGCGGACAGCAATACACTTGCGCTAAGATCGACCGCGCCAGGCAGCTTTCGTGGAACGCGTGCTGCGCAGCGAGTAGCATGGCTCAGACACCCACCCAAGCGTCGTTCACCACCTTCACGCAGAACGCACTCCGCAGGCGATCGACCGGAGATCAGAGTGGATCCGCAGACTCTGGCGGCAGATCGAGCACATCGCGCCAGGCTCGCCGAACGCCTTCGCGTCCTCTGCTGCCACGCGCTCGCCGCCGAGCTTGGAGAGGAGGTAGTCCTGGATCGGGAACTTCTCGAGCTGGTCGAGCTGCAGCAGCAAGTCGTAGTCATTGTTCGAGAGCTCTCTGCTCTGCAGCTCTTCAACGAGGTCGGGGCGGATGCGTTCCCGTCGCTCGCTCTCGCGGACGGCGGGAGTCCACGAATCCGTCGCGTTCTTCTTCACGACGAAGCAGTGCTTGCTGTGCGCTCCCGACCCTGCAGACACATCGTCGTTCCGAGTGAGCGTGCGACCTCGGAACACTGTCAGTCGAGAGCAGCGGACGCACGGAAGCACCGCTCGCACAGATTCGTGCTCTTGCACTGCACACAGAGGTACCGCGCGCTCCGGATCGGCTTCGTCTGGCACTGCTTGCACGACGTGTGCTTGTGCACGTTCGGCGCGCGGTTCGCGACTTCGATCTCCTTCTTGAGCGACACGAGCGCGAGGTCTCCCCAGTCGTGTCGACACAGCGGGCAGATGATGTTCTCCTTCGACTGCTTCCGGCTCTCGCCAAACACTTTCACTGCGCGTTTGCGTGCATGGCCGGCGACACGAACGGCGCCGGTCAGTACCACGCGTGAGGTCTGGGCAGACTCAAAGCCGCAACGTACTGCACTCGATGTGGAAGTTGTTGCCGCATCCCTTCCGGCAGAACGTCAGCGCCTGGCTGGCGTCCATGTCTTCCTGGCAGATCGCGCACACCTCGCCCTCGACGAGTTCGTGGCGCTCGGCCTCGGTCGCCTCTGCCTCGCCGTCGGGAGCTGCAGCAGAGACAGCGACGGCTTCTTTGCGCTTCTTCAGGAACGAGCTCGCGGTCTTGGTCGACGGAGTCTTGGACTGCTCGCGGTAGTCGCCTCGAAGCAGCATCTCGACCTGTTTGGTCAACGTACACAGCAGAACAAGTCAGCGATGCCTCCTTGCAACGCTCGAGTCTGGAACGCACGCGTCGACCTCCGAGTCGATGAGAGACTTCTGCCAGACGATCGGTACCGTCGCCGGGACGCGCAGGATCTGCGAGCCACGGCGCTGTATCAGGCGACAGTTTTTCGAGATCACCAGCATCAACGGCAGTTCCTGTTACCTTGAGCATCACGAAGAGGATGTGGACGCACACGTCTCGGTCGCCGCACGAGCAGTTCTGGAGCGCGCCGATGAGCACCTTGTGCTTCTTCTCGCAGTTCTGCTCCTGGATCTGGTCGAGCGAGTATTGCGAAAGTCAGAGGAGCTTTGCATCGATTCGACTCGGATCGATAGCTTAACGCACGACGTAGGAGGTGGGTCCAGTCGTCTGCACGAGGTACATGGTGCTCGCCAGTGTCTCCTCGATGCGCGTCTTGACCAACTCCGGCGCCTTCGCGCGGAACGGCACGAGGCGGCTCATACCTTCGTCGTCGTGTCTGTTGCTGCAAATACAGATCGTTTTTCACTCCTCGTCTTTTATGTGGCTTTGTGTGGCTAGAAGCCTCTACTAAGTACGATTATGAGTGCTGGTCCCTTCCCTCTCTAATCCGATTACCTGAGCCATCGACACTTGGCACTCGATCAAAAGCGCACGTGATCGCCGCCGTCGCTGTCGTCGTCGCCGTCGCCGTCGCCGCCCTCCAAGCAGCTCTCGCTCTCCGCAACTGCCACCGCCGCCTTCGCTGCCGCCCGCACCACACCAGCCGCCGCCATGAACGACCCGCTCGAGTGGTACTACGAGATCCCGGTCGTCTCGCGCTTGTACCTCACCGGCGCGCTGCTCACGACCACGGCGTGCGCGCTCGACCTCGTGTCGCCCTTCTCGCTCTACTTCAATTTCAACCTCATCTTCTTCAAGGGGCAGGTGCGGCGCTTGCTGCTGCAGAGCTGCTGCTGCTGTAGCGCTGCTGTGGATCTGCTGCTGCTGCTTGTTGTTGCGCTGGAGCTGCGTGCTGAGAGCGGACGCGCCATGTGCCGTTCTGCAGGTCTGGCGCCTGCTCACGACCTTCCTCTTCTTCGGGCTCTTCAGCATCGACTTCCTCTTCCACATGTACTTTGTGTATCCTTCCCCCCATCCGACTGCATCCGCGTGTGTGTATGTGTCTCTGTATGGGATGATGTAGAGAGAGACGACGTGCGGGGAGCTCCTTGACTGCGAGCGCTGCGGCGGAACAGAGTGCGGTATTGCAGACTACTGGAGGAGGGGTCCTTCCGCGGCCGCACGGCGGACTTCGTGTACATGATCCTGCTCGGCGCCGTCGCGATGATCGTACGTGGTCTGTTAGGACGTCCAAGGCTGGTGGCTCTGGGCGGCGAACTAACAACATGCTCTCTCTCTCTCGTACTCGCGCGCGGCCAGCTCGTGGCGCCGTTCGTGAGCATCCACTTTCTCGGCTCGCCGCTGACGTTCATGATGGTGTACCTCTGGGGCCGCCGCAACGAGCACGTGCGCATGAGCTTCCTCGGGCTCTTCCCGTTCACGGCGCCGTACCTGCCGTGGGTTATGCTCTCGTTCTCGATCCTGCTCGGCAATAGTGCCACGACGGATCTTATCGGCATCGTCGTCGGCCACATCTACTACTTCTTCGAAGGTTCGTTCGCTGGGCGAGCGACGCGACGTGTCGACTTGGAACTCACCTCTCGCGTCACCTGCGCGCAGACGTCTACCCGACGATCGCCACCATCCGCGGCTGGAAGAACCAGCGGCCGCTCGCGACGCCGCGCATCCTGTACGTTCCGTCCGAACCGAGTTGTCGCGGCTGCCGACCGCCGCCTGACGTGTCGAGCTTGGGCAGGAGGTTCGTCTTCGAGACTCGCCCCGCAGCAGCAGCGAACGTCCTCGACGACCTGGCGCAGAACATCGCGCTCGACGGCGAGGAGCCGCACGCGCACATCGACTAACAAGCCAGCAGCCACAGGAAGCGGAGGAGCAGACGAAGCGATCGAACCGGTCGGCTGCCGACCTCCGAGACGCAGTCGGGTCGATGGCAACACGAGTTCGGGGTTCGGGCGTAGATACATTACAAGAGTCTGTCTGCCTGCTGCTGCTGCTGGGCTAAGTTAACAGGTCGCGGCGTGGCGCGTCGCGTGTACCGCCTCAGGGAGTCGGTTGGTTGGCTGGAGGCACTCACTCCTCCGCGTGCGAGAACGACATGAGCGGGATGTGCGACTTGCGCCGCACGCGCGGCACTTGGAGCATGAAGAGCAGCGAGTCGCGCGGCTCCTCGTCGTCGGACGAGTCGAGGAAGCCGTGGCCGAGCGCCGCCGGCGCGTCCTCCGGCTCGCTCTCGGCGGTGCTGGCGCCCCTCGCCACGCCGCCCGCGCGCTTGCTGTCGGACTCGCTCTCGCCGCTCGGCGTGCCGGAGACGACGCGCCGCAGCATCGGCGCCATGCGCGACACGAGCCGCGACGCAGTGGCGGACGCCGTCGCGGACGACGAGCGCCCGAGCGCCGGGATCTTCTCGGCGCCTTTCGAGAGCGAGCGCCCGAGCGCCGGGATCTTCTCGGCGCCCTTGGCGAACGGCCGGTTCATGGAGAAGCCGCGCTTCTTCTTCTTCTTGGGCTTGTCGGCGCCGCCCGCGTCGAGGTCCTCGCTGGCGTCGCCGCCGTTGTCGTCCGTGGCGGTGCCGCTGGCGTCGTCGCCGCCGTCGTCGTCGCTGTCGACCGGGAGCGTCGGCTGCATCATCATCGGCCGGCGGTGGCTCTTGGCCAGCACCGCGCGCGTCGCCATGGTCGCCGAGTCGCGGCTGCTGCTGGCGCTGCTGCTGGCGCTTGCGGTCTGGTCGGCGGCGGCTTTGACAATGGGGAACCGAGGGGGGACGGCAGATGGCATGATGACGCGTCGCGCGGGAGTGTGACAGCGAGCGAGCGAGCGAGTGGGCGTGTGGTGGGTGGTGGTGACTCACGCGGGTGTGTAGCGACTTGAGTTGCAAGTCGAGAATCGGCGCTGAGGCTGCTGCTGCGGCGGAGGCGGCGTGTTGGCGAGTGAGACGCTCGCGGCGAAAGGTGGCGGCGAGAGAGTGGAGAGCGCAGTGTGCAGAGCGGAGGAAGGGCGGACGACGCCTTCCGGCCACAGCCGCTCGGACATGCGCCGCATGGCGTCCGCCTTCATCTTCAGCCTTCAGCTGCTCCAGCTCTCGCAACAGCTTTCCGAGGTGCCGACCAGTGCGAAGAGCCAGTGCAGTCCATCACCAGCTCCTCTTCGCGAGCCAGTCGCAGTTGTTGGCTCTCCACCGAAGTCTTCGACCAACCAACCCGATCTGCCGCTGCACTCGGAGAGCTCTTGGTGGCCGCGCCGCCGCTTGCGGTGGACTCGGAGATCCGTCGATGCGCGCTCGCCACACGATGATCGCGACTCGCGAGTGTGTCGACCGACCGATTGACGGCTTCGCGGTGTCCACCACCACCGTCTGACAGAGGCGACGCGACACCGGCGACGATCGCACACAGCAGATCCTGATCGGGAGCCCCCTCAGAAGCCCCGGAACTCGCTTGCGTACGCACTCCCCGTCGGCGACTTGGTCTCCTCCGCCGAGTTCGGGTACTCGTCGAAGTTCGAGCGGTCGCCCTCGACGCGCAGCGCGGGTGTGTGCGGCGGCTCGAGCTCGCACTGCAGGACCTCGATCCAGTCGACCTGCGCGAACCACGGGTGCTGCTTGATCGCCTCTGCGTCGCTCAGGCGCCTGCTCGGGTACGGTACGAGCATCTTGCGCAGCAGGTCCCTGAGCGACGGGTCCATCCGGCTCGGCCACGACACTTGTCCCCTCACGATGCGCGTGTATAGCTCGAAGGGCGAGTCGTCCTTGCTCCGGAAGAACGGCGTGTGGCCGTTCACCATCTCGTACACCACGCACGCCCACGCCCACCAGTCCACCGCCTTGGTGTAGCTGCACGTCTTCTGCGAGGTCGTGAGCTGCTCCGGCGCCAGGTACTGACTCGTGCCCACGTTCGTGGACGCGCGGTCGTCGGGACTCGCGAGCTTCTTCACGAACCCGAAGTCGACCACTCGGATGTGGCCCGCGCCGTCGAGCATGACGTTCTCGGGCTTGAGGTCGCGGTACATGAAGCTGTTCGCGTGGCAGAACTCGAGGACGAGCAGCAGCTCGGCCGCGTAGAACTTGGCTTCGTCGTTGCCGAACCGCCCGCCGACCTGGTGCAGGCGGCGGAAGAGCTCGCCGCCCGGCACGTACTCCATCACTAAGTGCACGCGGTTCGAGGTCTGCACGCTGCCAAAGTACCGCACCACGAACGGGTGCTTGAGCTTCGAGAGTGCGAGCAGCGCGGCGCGCTCCGCCTCGAGCTGCTGCAGCATCCTGTGCGCCAAGACGTCCTTCTTCTTGAGCGACTTGAGCGCGTAGAACTTCCGCGACTTGCGGTGCTGCACGAGGCGCACTCGGCCGAGCATGCCCGTGCCGACGACCGCGTGGGTCTGGAAGCAGCTCTCGAGGCTGAACGGCTTGGGCGGCATCTCGAACGTCTTCCCGACCCACTCGAGCGCGCGCTGCTGACTCGAGGCTCGTGCTCGTCTTCGGCCAGGGTCGCTGCTGCTGTCGTCGTCGTCATCGTCACCGTGCGCTACTTGGCCGAAGCGATAGCTCGACGCGCCTGCTGCGTGCGCAAAGAGCGACGACCCGGACCCCATCGAGAGAGCGAGTGAGCGGCAGCAGCACCAGCACGGACGCTGCCACCCGAGACGACACACGAACGCGCATGTAAAGTGCTCTAAACTCGTCACTTGATCGCCGTGGTTCGGTTCGACTCGGAGCTCACTCACTCACGTGCGCTGCTACTGCTGCATCGGGAACGGATGCGCCTCCGTGTTGAACACGATCTCGTCGAGCGGGAGTACCGAGTCGTCCGAGAAGAGCAGGAAGAGGTACTTGAGCGTCTCGGCGATGAAGAAGCTCTCCATCTCCTCCCGGTACATGCGCTTGATCGGCCCCGTCGCGACGTTCCCGATGCTCGTGTACCCGCCCTGCGCGAGCCTGCAGTGCTTCTCGAACGCGTTCATGATCTCGCGGCCGTACTGCCGGTACTTGTCGCGCTTGGTCACGCGGTAGAGCACCATGAGGCTCTCGACCGTCTCGGGCCGCAGCAGGTTGAACGCGTCCTGCGCGTGGATGTCCAGGTCGCTCTCGGCGCCGTCCTCCGTGTGGAAGTACGCGATCTCCGGCGCGAGTTTCGCCGCCATCTGCGCGTACATCTGGTAGCACGTCTCGATGAGCTGCTCTGCGAGCGCCAGGTGCTCCTTCGGCATGCCGTGCAGGTACCCGAGCGCGAGCATGCCCGGCACGAAGCACACGAGGTGGTCCATCTTGGGCTGCAGCTCGCCGTTCACCAGCTCGCCGATGAACACGAGCCCCGACGGCTTCGTCGTCCCCACGAGCTTCTTCATGATGCCGTCGACGGCCAAGAGGTACCGCTCCCTGTACTTGTCGTCGCGCTTGCCAGACAGCAGCCACTGCCAGCCACACGAACGAGCGAGAGGAGTCAGGCACGCCTTCTACCACGCTGGCGCTAGCACCGCTCACCTGCTTGAGCAGGTACTCGTAGTAGCTGTCGCCGTTCGCACCGAGCGTGACTTTGCCGCCGTACACGTGGCCGGTCCGCGGGTGGATGTTCACCGGCAGCAAGCCGTCCGTGAACTTGCTCGAGACGCTCTCGGCCAGCTGCACCACCAGCCGCCCGCCCGTCAGTGGCAGCGCTGGAGCAGCGACACACCCGCCGCACGCACCGTGTCCATCACGCGCTCGACCTGGTCAAAGTACTGCTGGTTGCCCGTGAGGCGCGCGAGGAACTTGAACTCGAGCTGCAGCGACCCAACCTCCGCGAGCGACGGCGTCTCGGACGACTGCTTCCGCTGCGCGAGTGCCAGGCGTCAGCCATCATCGTCTCCTCCCTACTAGCTGCTGCTGCTACCTACTGCGGAGACGCACCAGGATGTCATAGTTCTTGTCCGGGACGCCGTGCTTGTAGACCGCGAACGCCGGCGAGAGCGCGTTCCCGAGCTTGTCCGCGGTCTCGAGCAGGTGGTGGTCGCCTGTAGAGGAGTCCGCGACCGTCAGCGTCAGCTTCGGTGTCTCTGGGCTTCCAGCTACTGGCGCCAGCAACAGCAGAGGCGCACCCGAGAGGTCGTAGGCCGAGAGCAGCCCGCCGAGCAGCCGGATCGTCGTCTCGAAGAGCGAGATGAAGCCGCGCACGAAGATGCGGTCGTCCATGTTGGCGGCGACCCAGGCGCTCGCGCGGTCGAAGTCGTCGAACATGCCGACGAGGAAGAGCGTGTCGAGCGCGTCCACGAGCGTGAGCGCCATGTCGCGCCCCGGCAGCCCCGTGCCCGTCATCTCGCGCACGTTGAGCGAGTCGTGGCCGTACGCGTGCGCGGCGTAGCCGTCCCACGCCCAGCGCACCATCGCGACCACGCGCCGCTGGTCGGCGCTGTGCCGCTGCGGGTCGAACTGCGCTCTGCGCGCTGCGAGCTCGCTCGCGCTCGCGGGGCTGCGCGTCAGCGGCACCGACGTGCGCGCGCGCTGCTCCGCGGCGCCGCCGAAGCTCAGGCTCTCGGGCCGCCGCAGCCGGTGGGCGTCGCTATTGCTGCTGTAAGAGGCGGTGGACGCGCGCCAGAGCCAGAGCTGCAGCGCCAGGCCGCACGCGAGCACCGCGAGGAAGAGCCGCAGCAGCCACGGGAGCGCGGAGGCCGACGGCGCGCGGCGCGGGCTGCGGATGCGCATGCCTGCTCCGCTGTTCGACTGATGTGGAATAAGGTCGCCCACATTCGGTTTTTGTGCGGTGTGAGAGCGGTTTTAACGCAAAACGAGGCGCGGTTATAGCGCGACAACCACACTCCAGATCTTGCCTCCATGCAAGCCAAGCTACTGTAGTTTAGCGAGCTGTGTGTTCATCGGGCGTCTGTATGTGTCTACGTGTCGTGCGAGTGCCCCCCCCCTCCTCCTCTTCCAGCAGGCACATGACGAAGAGAACCATTATGCGTGTCATTTGAGAGCGCGAGCTGGCGCCAGCAAGTGCGCTGCTCGCGCTCCGTGAGAATGAACGAGGTTCCACGACCATCCGATGCCTCCTGCCTCTTGAGTGTGGTGTATGTGCCGCTACAGAGGACGGCGGCCGCCCGCCACGAACATGTCGTCCTGCCGCCACGCGCAGTCCACGTCCACGAAGCCGACGTTGGCCATGAGCTGCAGCTGCGCAAAGAGCCCGAGCTGCCCGACGTGGTCACCGACGAGCAGGTGGCCGCCAGGCGCGAGCGCGTCGAGGATCATGCGGAAGAGTCGCTCGTACGCGGCTTCCGCCATCGGGGGAGCAGCCGCAGCGGACGCTGCGTAATGCGCCGGTCGCTCCGCCAGCACGTGGAGTGCCAGGCACGCGACGACGACATCCGCCTCTTTCTCATCGCCTTCCAGCAGCGCATGGTCACCATCCGCCGCCACCGCCTTCTCCACGAACTTCACGCCGCCTGCCCCCTCGAGTCGCGTTCGCGCCAGCGCCAATCGCTCGGCCGAGGCGTCAACCAGCGTGACGGCCGCCGTCGGGTACGCGGAGAGCAGTGCCGCCGTCGCGCGGCCGCTGCCAGCGCAGAGGTCGACGACGCGCTTCCCGTCGCACGGCGGCAGCGCGGCCACGAGCTCCTCGAGCATCGGCGCGGCCAGCGGCATGCGCCGGACGAGGTTGAGATCGTACCAGTATGCGTTCCCCCAAAAGCCTCCGCGGCGCTGCACGTTGCGCTGCCAGCTGCTGCTGCTGCTGCTGGCGGCGACGTCCTGTGCAGCAGACGCCATTCTTTACAGATCTCCGTTACTGCTGATAGTGGAATGAAATAACGGCAGCACTGTAACTCGGTGATCTGGAGCTCTGGAAGCACTTGCCGCCTCCCAGCGACAAGGAACCTCGGCATGCAACCGTATCGACACTCGGGCTGTTCACTTTGGGTGTCAGAAGGTGCTCCTTCACGAGCTCGGACGGACCACTGGCAACCTGTCGATTCGAGCACCGACTCGCACGAGTTCATCGACGTATTCGATACTTGTAATATTGTCGATATCGATTCCACCGCTCAGCGCCGGTAACTGTGTTGAGATTTCAGATGTACAAGAAGAACATGTCGTCGCGGTCCCGCTCGTGTCAATCTCTTGTTTCAAGACATGCAAAGTCTGCGTATCAAGGCGTGCTCTTGGCGCAAGGATGTTCCAGTTGTACCTGGTGCACAACGACATCGACTTTGGCTTTTAGTTTGCATGGATGAAGAAGGATGCAGTCGGCGTGGTGTACATTCAACCGAACTAAAGGGGATGTAGAAGCCTCTCTGACCGAACTTGCATCTGCTATTGAACCTGGGGCATCAGCTATTGAAACCGGGTGCACCGAGGTATTACAACAGTGTTGCTGTTGATCCGGCCAATACACTCTCGTGTGTGCTTGATCTTGGAAACACCGAGCAAAGGGGCTTTGGGCAGATGATGATCGTACAACCGTTTGTTCGGTAAAACTGGCAACAAAACCAAATCAACTGGAACACCCGTACCAGCAGTGTCGGCATGTTTGGTACAGTATGTACGACTTCAGCTCGAATTTTGATGGACCAACGATTACAGTATATCTCGGAGGCAGGCGCTGCAAGATCGATAAATGCAGTGAAAGTACAGAGATCAGTGGACAACCAACGGTGTCGGTGTCGGTGTCGGTGTCGGTGTCGGTGTCG
>JAASGM010000157.1:0-32550 GCA_023334215.1 Globisporangium cystogenes | reverse complement strand
AGCGGACTTCGGTGTTGCCGGGCACGTCGACACCCGAAGACATCGCACTTCTCGCCTCCGGTTTTGCTGCAGCGCTCGTGGCGACTTCTGCCACACTCGCTCGCTCGTCATCGCCTCGTCCCTTTCGTGCTCGTCCTCAGGATCGTCGGTTCAAGGCAACCACTGAGAACCTCCTGGACGCCAGGCTTCTCGCGTTCAACTCCAAGGTCGGCAACTATCGACAACAGAAAGCCAAAGTATTTGAAGTAAGAAGACCGCGGTACTGAGGCGAGCAGCACAAAGCGCTTTGGATTCACGAACTACTGGATCAAGACCATCCAGCTGATGAACAGGTAGAAGAGCAGCACTGGGTACACTGTGAGCGCCTTCCGCTTCGGCGGCACGAGCGTCGACATGAACACCACGGACGCTGACGACGCACAAGCACGAGAGGCGGGTCAGCAACTCGTGACAGGAGGACGAGCTTCGGCACGACCGCTGTCTCTCTCAGCAGCACGCACCTCGCGTGGACCAGAGGAACCCGACGCCGACGATCAGCAGGCGCAGCGCCACGTGCGAAACCACGACGCCGAGCACCATGCAGAGCAGCGTCGCGATATTGAGCGGGAACACGCAGTAGCCCAGCACGCACACGCTCTGGAAGAACGAGCTGCAGTCGGCACAGCAGCAACAACGAGGACAAGAGTGAGAGCGCCAGCGCTGGCACCGTGACGCTATCAGCACGCAGTCGCGCACATGGTGCTCCCGAGCAGCTGCGCATTGATCGTGACGACAGCGGCGCCCGCCCACACGACGACGAACACGCCCGTGAACACCATCGCCGACTGGTGCGCCGGCGCCGTCATGCTCAGCATGCTGCCCACCACCACCACCACACCGCCGAACGTAAGCAGATGCGCGAGACATCTCACATACTGGGGCACAACCTCCGATGACGCACATCGAGAGCGAGAGGCAGAGCATCAGCGGCCCCCAGAGGTCCCCTGCCCACCGGCCACGCAGACACAGCTGTGAGTCGGTGCGTCTGCGCACGCGACTCACTCGGCGGCAGCAGCAGCAGATCACGCGACGCACAGTCGCGCAGCGCCTTGAGCGTCTCCTCCGATGTGTTGCGCGGCATAAGCACGACCCGGAGCTTGCCCGCCACAAGGCGCACGTCGCGCAGCTGCACACCGCACGTGAGATAGAGAGAAGGCGCGCGCGTGAGAAGATCTCGACGCAGCAACCCAGGCGCATCGTTGCGTGCCCCACGCACGATGGTCGCGGACACGGGCTCGTCGAGCGTGTTCTCGGCGCCGTCGGACGGCAGGCTGATGCTCCCGCTCACGAACGGCGCGGCGTCGCCCGCCGCCGGCTGCTTCACCTCGACGTCCGCCATCTTCGTCCCTTGATTCAATTACGGTAGTGACAAAAAACAGGTGATGTTTGGGGAAGAGAACGTGGACCACACGAGCTGACGTGGCACACATAAAGTGTCGTTTCACACCAACTCAGATTTGTTGTTCCTGTGAGCGCTCTGAATTAGACAACTTCTTGCATGAACACACAGGCAAAGTCGAATCATCGCCAGATAAGGCGGCACTCCTCTCGACGACCTCGACGAGCACTCGCGCTGGCGGCGGCGCGGCGACGAAGCGGACCTCATGAGCCGCGAGGGCGGCGATGGCGGCGGCGCGCGCGTCAGCTCGCGGCGCTCGTCTGGGCAGACAGGCGACTTGATGGCGCTGGAAGTGGAGCACGAGCGCAGCAGCCACGCGTCGGCGTTCATGGCGCGGCAGGCGGAGCGCGCGCACCTCACGGGCCTCTCGCCCATCGAAGAGATGCGCATCGCGCAGAACGAGCTGCGCGCTAAGGCGGCCAAGCAGATCGTGCGTGAGGCCGATCCAGCGGCGGCTGCGCGTATGAGCTGCGCAGGGCTGACACTCTTGATGGCGTCGCCAGTACTCGGAGAAGAGCTTCGAGACGAGCTTCCACCGACTCATCACGACCAAGGAGGTCGTGCGCAAGCTCAAGAAGAAGGCCAAGATCGCGCCGTCCAAGATCGAGATCGAGGTGGCGCACGAAGTCGAGAAGGACATGGACGACCTCACGCCTGGTGCGTCTACAAGCGTCTGGTGCATGTGGCTGGAAGACGAGGAGCTGACCGAGTCTTATTGGCGATCGCTGCTGCTGTTGCTGCTGTTCTCTTGCTCGATGTGGTTGCTCGATGTGCTGATGTCTGAACCATCATCAGCCGAGGCGCTGAGCCTCGTCGAAGCCGTGGGGCTCGACGAGTCGCGCATCTTCCAGAAGGAGCAGGAGCGCGTGGAGCTCACGCTGCCGTTCTACATCGTCTCTCCGCACGGCAAGTTCCGCTTGCGCTGGGACATCCTCTCGGTCATGCTCATCTCGTGTGCGTAGCACCTCCCTGCTCATGGGCCGTTGACCGGCGACACAGCGCTGTGTCTGACTTCACCCGCGCTGCGTTACTGCAGACAACGCGCTCGTCATCCCGGTACATCTCGCTGCACGCTCTCTTGGTCGACATTCACGGATGCGAACTCACGCTGGCTCCACACGCTCCGTCCGCCGACCGCTTGCTCAGTTCCAGATCGCGTTCGGGAGTTCGATGGCGGCAGACGCAGCGTCGTCGATCGACGTCGTCCAGCGCATCGTTGACGCGTTCTTCATCGCAGACATTGTGCGTCATCGCAGGATACGGACACTGTCGAGAGCGAGCAAGCTAACCGGACTCGCTCCACAGTGTGTGACGTTCCTGTCAGCGCTGGAGGAGAACGGACGGTTAGAAGATCGGCTGCGGGTGATCGGCGCCAAGTACCTCAGGTCGTGGTTCGCCGTGGACTTCATCTCGTCGTTCCCGATCTACCTCATCCAGGGGACGTACTCGCGCGTGCCGCAGCTCGCGCGGCTCTTCCGTCTCTTCCGTCTGCTTCGGCTCTTCCGGATGCTCTCCATCCTGCGCATTCTCAATAGGTGAGGGAGGGAGGGAGGCGCTACGCGTTCATCACTCGCCACCGTCGCTATCGTCGCGGCCACTGGCTTCTGCACATTGACGGACGTCCGCTGACACGAGTTCCCTCGACTACTGCTGCCTCTTCGCAGGTTAGAGTACGCGCTGCTGCTGCGCTCGACAGTGAGCAGCATCGTCAAGTTTTGCTTCCTTGTGTGCTTTACGTCCCACTGGCTCAGGTGAGTGAGTGCAACTCGAGAGGACGAGAACGCCGCGAACTGACCTGCTCACCTGGTGCTGCGTGGAGCGGACAGCTGCTTCTTCTACTTGATCGGCGAAGGGAGCAGCAATGGCTGGGTCGCCGAGCGGGGCTTGAGCGACGCAAGCATCTACGACAAATACGTCACGGCGTTCTACTGGGCGATCATGACGATGTCGGTGCCACGCGTGTGCCGATCAAGTTGCTGCACTACTCGTGCTGACGACCGCTTGTTGTCGCCTGCTCGACAGGACCACCGTGGGGTACGGCGACATTCACCCGGTGAACACCCCCGAGCGCGTCTTCGCGATCGTCTCGATGATCGTTGGCGCGTGGATCTTCGCGTACGGCATCACGAACGTGGTGGCGATGGTCGGGAACCTGAACGCCGCCGACGGCGTCTTCTACCTCAAGATGGACGAGCTGAACGACTACATGGAGGCGCGGCAGCTCCCCGTGCAGCTGCGCTTCGAGATCCGCGAGTTCTTCTTCAACGCGCGCATGTCGACCGAGTCGAAGCTCTTGAACGAGCCGCGGATCCTGGCCGAGCTCTCGGCGCTGCTGCGCTCCAAGATCGCGTTCGCAATCAACGACAGCGTGCTGAGCAAGATGCCGTTCTTCATCGGAGCGGACCACAACTTCCTCATGGAGCTCGCGCTGAGCATGCGCATGGTGTGCTTCCCGCCGATGGAGGAGGTGATCCTGGAGGGCGAGATCGGCGAGGAGATGTTCTTCATCTTCCGCGGCGTGGTCGAGATCGTGAAGGAGGGCGTGCAGCTCGGGCTGCTCGGTCAGAAGCAGTACTTTGGCGAGATGGCGATCCTGAACCAGAACTGCCTGCGAACCGCGACGGTGCGCACGCTCTGCTTCTGCGAGCTGCGCATGCTCACGCGCGAGAAGTTCCTCATCGCGCTGGCGCACTACCCGGCGATGAAGCAGCGCATCGCCAAGATCGTCGAGAAGCGCGCGAGACGCACCCCGTCGGCGACCGAGCGCCCGTCGGTGCGCCACGCCAGCTCGTCGTCCGCGCTCGACAAGATCGCCGCGACACTCCCGACCACGCTCGACGAGAAGACGGAGCGCGAGATCTCGAAACCTGTGCCGGAGACGACGCTGCACCGCATCAACCAGCTCAACGCGAGCTTCTCTGGGTCGTTCCGGAACCTCGCGGCCGAAGACGACCTCGAGACGATCCAGAACAAGCTCAACGAGCTGATCCGGCGCCAGGACACGCTCGCGGGGCTCCTGGAAGACGTGGAGGATCAAACCGCCGAGCGCAAGCAGAAGCAGCCGCCTCAGACGACGCTGAACGCGCTGTGACGGTACCGAGCACCGTCGGGTTGAAGCGAGATAGACGGGAGATCCGCCAACGTCGCATGGCGGGATCGATGGTCGACTCGGAGTGTCGGCGCATGCAGACGAGCTGGGCGAACGAACCGACCGGATGAGGCCAGTCGCCCGGCGGGGTCTAAGTTTTGACATGGGGGATGGCAGCAGCAGCAGCAGCGCGCTACATAAGGTTGTTGCTCTCGTCCGGCACGCGGATGATCGCGCCCTCGAGGTCCTTCGTCACCTTGATCTGGCAGCCCAGGCGCGACCTGCGTGGCACCGTCATCTGTTCTGTCAAGCGATCGTTCGCACAATTCGCTCCACGCACTTGCGCCACGTACGTGTCCGTGAGCCCCCACGCGAGGTCGAGCATGTCCTCCTCCTCCTCGCTGATCTCCGGCAGCTTGGCGAAGAGCTCCTTCTCGAACACCAGGTGGCACGTCGAGCACGCGAGCTCGCCGCCGCACGCGCCTGCGAGGCACACAGCGCGCACAAACAGTCACGATTCGTGCACCCGCCGGCACAACCAACAGCAACCCGCGAATGCACCTTCGAGCTCCACGTCGTTCTCCTGCGCGACGTCCAGCAGCGTCTCGCCGAACGCCGCGGACACCGGAACCGACTCGCCGTCGGCGTCCACGAACGTGAACGAGACCTTGTCGGTCGAGAACGCGCGGCGCAGCGTCACGCGCGGAGACCGGTGAGTAGATGCCGACGCAGCAGCGATGCCGCGCGACCGGGAGACAAACGCACAAGCAGCCGCAGCGCGGCGCGCCGCACGCACGAGCACGAGTGGAGCACTGTGCATGGCCACTAACTTTCCGTCCGTTTAGACTCTAGCGAGCGAATTTGTGTCTGAGAAGCGAATTTGGACATAATTGCCATTTTTTCATCGATAATTGTCTAGTTGTGATATTATTGATAGTCCAAATGGCATTTCCCTCGGCTTCTTCACTAGCTCGAATTAGCACACTGTAAAGATCGCCGCAAAAGACCGAGCCAACAAGTCGAGAACACCAGCATGACGGCGGCGGGGCACAGCGAGGACGTGGAGATGGCCGAGCCGGGGCAGGCGCCGCACCCGCTGCAGGTCCGGTTTGACGACGCGGCGGAGCTTGTGGCGGGCTTCACGTCGGCGTCGCAGCCCGGCGCGGCCATCCAGCTCTACCAGGAGATCCTCGCGTACCAGGGTACGCGTCGCTGTCGGAAGGGAGGAGGAGGGGGGAAGGAGGAAGCGAGGAAACGAGGGAAGGAGAGGGGCAAAGATCATGTGGCGAAACTCACGTGCTGCGACGACGCTGCCGCTTGCGCAGACCCGGCGGACGCCGCGAGCGACGAGGTGCAGCGCGTGAAGGAGCACGCGATCTACAAGCTCGGGCAGCTGTACATCCAGTTCGGGTACGTCCGACGGGGCACTGAGAAAGGGAGAGAAACAGTTCGGAGGAGACCCGAGGGGGGAGGGCGGAGCGCACACGTGGGGAGCTGACGCCGGCTGCTGCCGCAGACGCGAGAAGGAGCTGGCGACGCTGCTGCAGTCGCTGCGTCCGTACTTTGCGACTGTCGCGAAGGCGAAGACCGGGAAGATCGGTGCGTCGTGTTGGTAGTGATGCTGCTGCTGCCACTGGTACTGAATGCGGGAGGGGAAAGTGGGGGAGCCGACTGACGCGGGCGGCGACGGGCAGTGCGCACGATCATCGACATGGTGGCGAAGGTGAAGGTGCTGGACGCGGACCGCGCGCTGCAGCTCCAGGCGGACCTGTGCCTCGACTCGATCGACTGGTGCAACGCGGAGAAGCACACGTTCCTGCGGCAGCGCGTGGAGTCGCGTCTGGCGTCGATGTGAGTGCGGGTGGCTGGGTGCCTGGCTGGCGGCGCTGCTGCTGCTCGTTCTCATGCGCTCGCTCTCGTCCTGCGCAAGCAGCTACTTCCAGCAGCAGAAGTTCCAGGTCGCGCTCGACCTGATCAACAAGCTGCTGCGCGAGATCAAGAAGCTCGACGACAAGCAGCTGCTCGTGGAGATCCACCTCGTGGAGAGCAAGCTGCACCACGCGCTGCGCAACGTGCCGAAGGCCAAGGCGGCGCTCACGGCGGCGCGCAGCATCTCGAACGCGATCTACGTGGTGCCCAAGACGCAGGCGCAGATCGACGAGATGTCGGGCATCCTGCACGCGGAGGAGCACGACTACAAGACGGCGTACTCGTACTTCTTCGAGGCCTTCGAGGTGCTCGCGACCATCGACGAGGTCGAGGCGCTCGGCTGCCTCAAGTACATGCTGCTGTCCAAGGTCGCGAGCGGCGGCGCGAGCGACGTCAACAACATCGTCAACACCAAGCAGGCGATCAAGTTCATCGGCGTCGACGTGGAGGCGCTGCAGGCGGTCGCCAAGGCGCACGAGCAGCGCTCGCTGCAGATGTTCGAGGAGGCGACGAAGAAGTACTCGGCGCGTGCGTGCTGCTAGCTGCTCGCCGCGGTGTCCTGCGATGCGCGAACACCAACACTAACGACCGTCCTGGTTGCAGAGCTCGTCGAGGACCCGCTGATCAAGTCGCACCTCGGCAAGCTGTACGAGCAGCTCCTGGAGAGCAACCTCATCAAGATCATCCAGCCGTTCTCGTGCGTCGAGATCGAGCACGTGGCGAAGCTCATCAAGCTCCCGCTGGCGCAGATCGAGCTCAAGTACGTCGGCGACGTCGAAAGGAGGGTGTGGAGATGCAAGTGGTGCTGACGGATGTGCGCAGGCTGTCGCAGATGATCTTGGACCGCAAGTTCCACGGCATTCTCGACCAGGGCAAGGGCCAGCTGATCGTGTACGAGAGCGCGCTCGAAGACGTACGTGACTGCTGTTGCTGTTGTGTGGCCGGCGTGTCGTGTTGCTCTCACGGCGCTTGAACTCACTCGTGACCTGCGGGCGTGTGCGGCTCTCAGAAAACGTACACGTCGGGTCTCGGCGTGATCGAGAACGTCGGCAACATCGTCGACAGCCTCTTCCGGCGCGCAGACAAGCTCCACGCGTGAGCAACCGGCAATGTCGTCAGGCGGCGCGGTCGCCACCGCGTGCGAGCGGAGAGGAGAACCATGAAAGGGAGGAGGAGGAGCGACGTGCGCCATGCGCCAAGTCGGTCGAGGAGGAAGAACAGGAAGGCGTCCCACGTGGTGTTCCGACTTTCTATACAGGGTTTGTGTCTGGCGGCGAGAAGGATCGTCGTCGGGTACGCGTCGATCATCCATCCATCCACCCATCCATCCGCGTCAGTAGTAGCTGCCCGGGTTGTACGCGCTGCTGCTCTTGCTCGTCTCGCCCTCCTCGGACTCGAGGCTCGTGAACGGAGCTTTCTCGGCGTCCCCCAGGTCTTTCCGCGACCGGTTCTTCTCCTCGCGCTCGACCCGCGCTGCCTGCTGCGCGCGACGCTTGCGCGCGAACACGACGATCACGAGCATCGTCGCGACGAACGCGATGACCGTGACGAGCATCGCGACAGGCAGCGGCGGGCCGTACGTGGACAAGGCCGCCTGGCCGCTTGACGACGTCGGCTGCAGCTGGAAGGTGCAGCGCGGCCCGCCCCAGTACGGGTTCGAGCACTCGCACACGGAGCGCGCGTTGCAGAAGCCCGTCTGGAACTGCAGCGTCTGCGACCACGCGATCGTGCAGTCCTTGCTGTTGCGGCAGCGCGCGCCGCCGTTCACGTCCACGTGGACGTTGACGTCGTCGGTGTAGTCCGAGATGTGGTCCTGGATCCACTGGCGCGTCGGGTGCGACGCTGGGTCGCAGCCCAGCGCCATCGTGGACGCCGCCGCCGTGTCTTGGTACAGCCGGATATAGTCGATCTTCATGTACATTGGGAAGCTGTCGCAGATGCGGTTCGCCTTGTCGTCCTTGCCGTCGCCGCGGCAGGGCAAGCCCTCGGCGGCGTTCGGCGGGTGCGCGGCCCAGGACTGGGACATCGCGACGTTCAGGATGAGGTACATGGGCTCCTCCGGGAAGATGCGCGCGACGTTCGAGCTCGTCTCGTCCTGCCCGACGTTGAGGACGCTCTCGGCCGGGATCTCGAAGATCGGGTGGCCGTGCAGCATCCAGCGAACGTACCCTTCGTCGCCTGTGACCCACTCGAGCTGGTAGACGAGGAACCTCGTGTACGCGGCGTTGTGGATCGGCCAGTTCCCCGAGAGCGCGTCCATCTGGTAGTCGAACTTGGCCATCGTGTTCGTCGGCGGCGTCGTGTCGTTGCGCGGCACGGGGCAGAGCGGGTTCTGGCTGTCCGGGTCGCACAGGAACACGCCCTGGTAGCCGTTGAGCGTCGTGAAGCACGTGCCCTTCTCGTTCACGCCCCAGTGGCCGAGCGACGCGTTGCCGTCGATGTACCCGATGTCCGAGAGCACGTCGTTCGACGCCGGACATGTCGTCTTCGTGCACTTGTTGTCGCCGACGCCGCTCTTGAGCGCCGCGTCGATCGTCGCGAACGACTGCGTCGTGTTCCGGTCCGCCTCGCACAAGTTGTTCCCAGTGTACCGCAGCCCGGCGTACCACGTCTGGTACTTGCGCTTCGCGTAGAGCTCCGTGGGAACGTTCGGCAGGTTCGCGCCGGGGGTCTTGCAGTCCTGTGTGTAGAAGCACGTGAAGTAGCCGACGTCCACCGACATGTTGGCGTCCACGCGGCGGTACTTGGGCGGGAGCCCCGGCCCGAGCTGGATCGACGATGAGATGCCGACCCCGCCGCCTTCGAGGATGTCGATCTCTGGCGCGCCGCGGCCCTGGAACGGGTTGAGGCCGTGTCCGGGGTTCCCGTTGCACGCGCTGATACGCTGGTTGTAGGACGGGAAGACACGCTCATCGCAGTGGTCGTACGAGAACGGCCACATGCGCTGCGTCGACGCGCTGAAGATCGCGCGGCCGAGGTTGCCCATGAGCCAGAGCCCCGGCCACGTCGGGTAGTAGTCGTTCGCGGTCGTGGGGGCATTCGGGCTTTTGCCATAGTCCGGGTTGCCGGACTCCTTGGTCACCGCGCCGGGCAGTTGCACGCGCATCTCGACCATGCCGCCCTGGAAGCAGAACTTGTTCCAGGTCTGGAGCATCGCCGCGCGGTAGAACTGCGGGTGGCGTCAGGTTAGAGCTCGGAGGCTACGCACACACACACACACATGATAGAGAGAGAGCGGAAGGAGACTGGCAACGTACGAAGGAGACGTTCTGGAAGGACGGCGGGCGTGTGTACTGGTTGTAGACCGTGATGTTGGTGACCTCGTCGACGACCTTCATGGAGAGGTAGCAGACGTCGCTGCCGTCGTCGCTCTGGTCGCACTCGACGGTCGCCATGTCGTGCGAGTAGATCTCGAGCGCGCCGTTGACACCGTCGGGCTTCTCGATCGACACCCAGATGTGGTCGTCGCCGGGCTTGAATGAGCGGTTCGTGAGCCCGAACTCGTCGCTCATCACGAGCTCCCACCGGCCGCCGCGCGAGGACGCGTACGACTGCTTGTCCGCGGGCGTCGACGGATCCACCCACGTGCGCAGCCCCGAGCGTGCCTGGAGCAGCAGCAGGTCGCGGCGCGAGGCGGTCGAGTTGCTGCTGCTGCTGCCGTCGTCGTCCACTGTGGCGTTCGCAGCGCCATAGGCGGACACGACGGACGTGCCGTTGCCGCTCGCGGTCGCCGTTGTTGAGAGAAGCGCCGCCATTGCGAGCAGCAGCGCTGGGATGCGCGCCATGCTGCTGCTGCTGCTGCGTTGTTGTTGTTGGTGCTGCTGCTTGGTGGTGCTGCTTGAAGAGTGGGAGGTACTTACTACTCTTCTGTTCGAGCCGGACGTTGTGCTCCTGTTCAAGCAATGTAGCCGGAAATGTGTGATTCCTGGACTTGTAATTGCTTAAATGTATTGAGTATGTCGAATACAGTACGCAGCTGAGGATCTTGAATGTGATACCCTTTTGAAAAAGATCGCATTTCAACTCCCCTGGTTATTGCACTATGGACATTTTCTGCATCTTCTTTGAAATGACCCGTCTCTCGAGTGGTGACAATCACAGCTTAATCGGATACGAAAATGAACAAGAGAACTCCGATCACTCCGATCCCCCAGCGGAGCGTGATGGCCTTAACGACAGCGGCCGACAGCGGTCTCGCATCATCGACCAATTTTCCAAGGTGTTTGCAACAGCTTCACTTCAGGGTCGAGAGACTATGGAACAAGTCTCTCGACTTGGTTATGAAAAGGATCGAGATTTTGTCATATAAAGCACTGAAAACGAGACAAAATGCATCTGTCTATTGGCAGTGATTTCACGAAATGCCTCTGGCGATGGCATGTGAAGCAAGATGCTTCTCACATGACCACCAACTTGTACTGCACGATGGGCAACGCAATGCCAACTGCAGCATCACCAACACCAGCAAACGAGAGTCCTACGTAGTTTCAAATCAGATTGCAACATTGCTTTAGTGACAGAGTCACTAACCTGTTCGTTAGTGACACATGTTGAAGCTGCACCATCACTCTGTACATACTTCCCCATTACCACAGTGAGCCACCCCCTGTACTCCTCGTGCTGCTCCCTCTTGCTGCTCCCTCGTGCTGCTCTTGTCTCCTTCCCTTGTGACTCCTTCCTGTCTCCTCCTTCATCTTGATACTTCGATGCCCGGGCACGCAATGACTTGCTTTTTGTATCGAAGGCGGCAGTCACCGGCGACTTCACACACAGTCCACCGTTTCTCGCGCCGCTTCAACCCACAACACGCCGCTGGCGGCGTCGGTCGACCTCGTCGTCGTCCTCATTGCCACCCACCAGAGCGCCGCTGCTGCCACCGACGACCTCGCCGTGATGCAGCGCGAGCCGACCTTGCGCGACGCGAAGGCGGCTGGCGTCGCGGAGGTACTCTCGTGATCACATATTTCGTCCTCATCTTGTTCGGGTCGCACCCGCCACCTCACTCGTACGCACTCGTGATTCGCACTCGCTCGCAGCCAATGGAGGCGCAGAGACTCGCGCCATCCACGAGCCCGACCAAAGACGCCGTGCTCGCGAGAGTCCCCGCAGGCGTCGTCAACTTCGACTCGAGCAGCTCCCCCACAAAGACTTCGTTGCAGACCTCGGGGGCGACGCGCGTCACGGTTCCGAGCTCGTTCGTTCAGCACCCGGTGGGCTTTTCGGTCGGCGGTGGCGTCGTGATTTCGCAGGTAGACCCGGCGCTGCGAGAGGACGGCGAGATTGAGCCCAAGGTGTTCGTGCCGTACGCGCGCACAGAGCGCCTGCCACCACGCAAGGTCGAAGTGGAGCGCAAGAAGCGGCTCTTTGAGTCTGCGAGCATCAGCGAGCTGCTCAAGAAGCGTATAGAGAGCTTCCAGCAGACATCCATAGCCAAGAAGGTTGCCGAGGATACGAGCGGTGCAGCAAAGACCGTCATCGACAGCCTCAGCCTCCACCACTTTGATGACGAGAGCTACGAGATCCACAGCCCGCGCGACTGGATCCGTCTCGGCCGAAGACAAAACGGCAGCGTGCGGATCCCCGTCTCAGCACTGTACACCGTCCGCGGACTCTCGAGCTTCTGGTGCGACGCACATGTGACCGGCTACCGCGCAGACACGCAGTCGTACTCGGTCACGTTCCAGCGCAACAAGAAAGCCGAAGTCGTGGACTTGAAGCGACTCGACATATGCTTCAAAGCCGAGGACCCCGACAACTTCGCGGACAGGTACGTCAACGCGCACCTCTCGCGGCTCCAAGCGCAGAATCTGCTGCGCAAGAACCTGTATGTGGACTGCATGCCGGTCGAGGGGCTGCACAAGCTCGGCAACGAGAGCCTCAACAAGATCGCGCGGCTCGCGACGACGGTCTTCCACGGCAAGAACCACCGCATCCCGGACACGACACGCATCTTGCACGAGATCCAGCTCAACTACCTCCGGACGATGAACAAGATCATCTTCGAGTTCCACCAGCTCTCGGGTCGCAACGCAGAAGTGTTCTGCACGCTCCTGTCCGACGACGAAGAGACTCCGTCCGGTCCGTGCGAGCGCGTCGTCGTGCGCTCGAGCAAGGGACAGAGGGTGGAGGCGCCGCCAGTCGACTACGCCGACCAGTTCATCGGGTTCTCGTTCCAGACGTTCCTCACGTCGCCCGAGGCGCTCGCGGCGCTGCTGAAGGTGAACGAAGAGTGCTACCGCGTACTCCAGCTCGAGCTCTTCAACGTCAAGTCCGGCCGGAGCACGAAGCTCGAGGAGTTCCAGCAGCGGCAGCAGACGCTGGAGCGCGTCGTGCTCAAGACCATCACGGAGGAATGGCCGACCAAGATCGCGGCGATCGTCAAGACGTCGCTTGCCAACGTCGGCAAAGGCTGGTACTACCTCCAGGAGAGCCGCCAGGACACGTACGAGTTCAGCAAGCTGCGCTCGCTGCTGCGCCGCATCAACTTCACGATGAAGGACACGCTGCGGTACCTGACTGACCACTCGTTGCACCAGTTCCGCGACTTCGTCCGGCGCTCGGTGGTCGGCGCCGTGCACATCATCGACGCCAAGGTTGCGTTCATCGGGTACCCGGACTTGGATCGCTCCAAGCTCGGAGACATCAAATGGCAGTACCTGTGCTTGGAGCGCCAGCAGCTGTCCCCGACGTCTCTCTTCATCGTAAGCGTGGTCGTGTCCACCGACCTGTACGTGATCAATCAGCACGAGGTGGACGCGGCGGCCGACAGAGTCGCCAAGTGGAAGCCGAAGGACCCCGAGGACGCCTCCGAAGTGTGTCCGTTCCACCCGGTCGAGCCGCGAAAGGGACACGTCTTCGCGTTCAACACGAACGTCGCGACGTTCAAGGCGGTCGTCGTCGACCTGTTCCTGAAGATGCTCGAGAGCCTCAAGAACATCAAGCAAGTGGAGCAAGTCGTGATGAACAAGCTCTTCTGGAGCTCGCACCCGTGCATTCCGAGCGTGAGCGCGAACGAGGCGTGGGTGGCCGCGCTCAAGCGTGAGATCGAGATGCTCATGGAGAAAGCCGAGGTGCCGCTCTGCGAGTACCTGCGCCAGTACGACAGCCACATCCCCTTCGTCAACCTAAACGAAGACGAGTATCTCGTCGAGTTCCAAGCGCAGAAGCCGTCGAACCTCGCGCTCATCCAGGAGACGATCAAGAAGCACTTACACGACGCGCTCGTGATCGAAGACTTGCTGCCGGTGACGAACGTGGAACTCGGCATGTACTCTGTTAACTGCACCAGCATCCGCACGCTCCTCGCCGAGAAACACCGCCGCCTCGCGAAGAAGCTGCTGGACCTGCAGCTCAAGAACTCGACGACGCTCGCGAAGGAGCTGCTCGAGAAGTTCGAGACGATCAACCGCCAGCTGCAGAAGATCCCGCAGAACATCGAGGAGCTCACGGAGCTGAACGCGTACTTGGACGGCGTCGGCACGCAGATGGCGCCGCTGCTGACGCAGAGCCAGCAACTCATCAAGTACCGCGTGGTGCTCGACAACTTCCAGTACCACTACGAGCGCGACGACTTCATGACGATCTGGCGCGTGCGGCTGTGCCCGAACGCCATCCAGGAGCAGAGCAAACGCATGAGCCACATCCTGCAGATGCAGAAGACGCAGTTCTCGACCGAGATGCACGACCAGCAGAGCGAATTCACCGAGTCGCTGCGCATCCTGCACAACGAGGTCGACGGCTTCCGCCAGTACACGGACATCGCGCGGCTCGACCAGGTGCACAAGTACGTCCTCAACATCGAGCAGAAGATCTTCAAGGCGGACGAGGACGCGAGGCTCTTCAACTCGCGCGAGGCACTCTTCGGCCAGGAGCTCACGGACTACGACGAGATCCAGAAGATCCGGCGCGACTTCGAGCCGTACTCGATCCTCTGGAAGACGGCGCACGGGTGGCTCAAGGAGCACAAGAAGTGGATGGACGGTGCGTTCCTGGACGCGAACGGTGAGGAGATCGAGGCGTTTGTCGAGTCGAGCTGGGGGGCGATCCAGAAGGCGCTCAAGCAGTTCGAGAAGCTCGGTGTGAAGGGCTGCACGGACATCGCGACGATGATCAAGGACGAGATCGCCGCGTTCCGCCCGCGCGTGCCGCTCGTCCTCGCGCTGCGGAACCCAGGCATGCAGGAGCGGCACTGGAACCAGATGAACCACGAGATCCAGATGACGTTCCGGCCGGACCGCGGGATGAAGCTGAGCTACGTGCTCGAGCTCGGCCTCGAGACGCACTTGGAGACCATCTCGCGCATCTGCGAGACCGCCGGGAAGGAGTACCAGATCGAGAAGACGCTCAACTCGATGGAGGAGCAGTGGAAGACGATGAGCCTGACGATCATCGACTACCGCGAGACGGAGACGTATATCCTCAAGAGCGTCGACGAGATCCAGGCGCTGCTCGACGAGCAGATCACGACGACGCAGGCGATGCAGTTCTCGGCGTTCAAAAAGCCGTTTGAGGAGCGCATCAACCGGTGGGAACGCACGCTCAGCACGGTCTCCGACGTGCTCGACGAGTGGATCCAGGTGCAGCGCAGCTGGCTGTACCTGCAGCCGATCTTCGACTCGCCGGACATCAACAAGCAGCTGCCGACCGAGGGCAAGCGGTTCGCGACCGTGGACAAGAACTGGCGCCAGACACTGTCCGCCGCCAAACAGAAGCCGATCGTGATCAACTTCTGCAACAACGACAAGCTGCTCGACCGCTTCCAGGAGAGCAACCGGTTCCTCGAGCAGGTCCAGAAGGGGCTGAGCGACTTCCTCGAGACGAAGCGGTCGGCGTTCAGCCGCTTCTACTTCCTCTCGAACGAGGAGCTGCTCTCGATCCTCTCCGAGAGCAAGGACGTGAAGCTCGTGCAGCCGCACCTCAAGAAGTGCTTCGAGGGCGTCGTGTCCGTCGAGTTCCAGGACGACCTGACGATCACGGCGATGATCTCCGCCGAGGGCGAGAAGGTGGGGATGGCCAAGGCCGTGAACCCCGTCGGCAAGAACGTCGAGCACTGGATGACCGAGGTGGAGGAGATGATGCGCGTGTCGATCCGCGAGGTCATGTTCAACGCGATCCAGGACTACGCCAAGATCGCGCGCACCAAGTGGATCCAGAAGTGGCCGGGCATGTGCGTGCTCAACGGCAGCCAGTTCCACTGGACCCGCGAGATGGAGGAGAATATGGCGGCCGCCGGCAGCGACGGCGTCAAGAAGATGATGGAGCGCCAGCTCGCGCAGCTCGCCGACATGGTCGAGATGGTGCGCGGGCACCTCGACAAGCTCGCGCGCATCAGCGTCGGTGCGCTCACGGTCATCGACGTCCACGCGCGCGACGTGACCGCGCGGCTCGTGACCAACAAAGTGAGCACGAAGGAGGACTTCATGTGGTCGTCGCAGCTGCGGTACTACTGGGACGACGACCTGTTCGCAGACATGGTGTCGGCGCGGCGGCCGTACGGGTACGAGTACCTCGGCAACTCGTTCCGGCTCGTGATCACGCCGCTCACGGACAAGTGCTACATGACGCTGATGGCGGCGCTGCAGATGATCCTCGGCGGCGCGCCGGCGGGTCCGGCGGGCACGGGCAAGACCGAGACGACCAAGGACCTCGCCAAGGCGCTCGCGAAGCAGTGCGTGGTGTTCAACTGCTCGGACGGCCTCGACTACATCGCGATGGGCAAGTTCTTCAAGGGACTCGCGTCGTGCGGCGCCTGGGCGTGCTTCGACGAGTTCAACCGCATCAACATCGAGGTGCTCTCGGTGATCGGGCAGCAGATCACAACGATCCAGCTCGCGATCCGCGCCGGCGACAAGCGCATCATCTTCGAGGGCTCCGACATCGCCGTGAACGCGCAGTTCGGCGTCTTCATCACGATGAACCCGGGCTACGCCGGCCGGTCGGATCTCCCGGACTCGCTCGCGGCGCTCTTCCGGCCCGTGGCGATGATGGTGCCGGACTACGCGATGATCGGCGAGATCATGTTCTTCGCGTATGGGTACGAGAAGGCGAAGGAGTGCGGCGCGAAGATGGTCACGACGTTCAAGTTGTGCTCGGAGCAGCTCTCGTCGCAGTCGCACTACGACTACGGCATGCGCGCCGTGAAGACCGTGATCACGGCCGCGGGCAACTACAAGCGGTCGGACCCGGGCATGGACGAAGAGGTGCTGCTGCTGCGCGCGCTGCAGGACGTGAACCTGCCCAAGTTCCTCGCGCACGACATCCCGCTCTTCAACGGCATCATCAACGATCTCTTCCCGGGCAAGTCGCGGCCGCAGCTCAACCTCGGCGCGCTCATCCGCGTCATTAAGCTCACGATCGAGAAGCAGAAGCTCCAGGTGCACCCGTTCTTCCTCATGAAGGTCGTGCAGCTCTACGAGACGCTGTGCGTGCGCCACGGACTCATGGTGGTCGGCGCCACGGGCGGCGGCAAGTCCTCAAACCTCAGCGTGCTCGCCGACGCGCTCACGGAGCTCAAGAACCTCGGGGAGGTCGGTCACGCGTACGAGCGCGTGATCCGGTACCAACTGAACCCCAAGTCGATCACGATGGGGCAGCTCTACGGCGAGTTTGACGCGAACACGCACGAGTGGCAGGACGGTATCCTGTCGACGCTGTACCGAGAAGCCGCGAGCGACACCAAGCCCGACCGGAAGTGGGTCATCTTCGACGGCCCGGTCGACGCGATCTGGATCGAGAACATGAACACCGTCCTGGACGACAACAAGAAGCTCTGCCTCGCGAGCGGCGAGATCATCCAGATGTCGAACGAGATGACCATGATGTTCGAGGTCGAGGACCTCTCGGTGGCGTCGCCCGCGACGGTCAGTCGCACGGGCATGGTGTACATGGAGCCGAGCTCGCTCGGCTTCGACCCGTTCATCCAGAGCTGGCTCGAGAGCCTGTCGACTGAGGTCGGAGGGCCGCAGATGGTCGGCCCCCAGAACCTCCTCGACTTCTGCTCGACGCTCTACCACCTCTTCGACCTGTACCTGCGGCCGTCGCTGCACTTCGTCACGAGCTACGTGAAGGAGTGGCTGCCTCAGATCCCGTCGAACCTCGCGCAGAGCCTCATGCGGCTGCTCGACTGCTTCCTCGCGCCGCTCAAGCGCGAGGAGAAGAAGGACGTCAAGACCGAGCAGATGGCGCACTTCCTGCGCAACATCGAGAGCATTTTCGTCTTCTGCCTCGTCTGGTCCGTCGGCGCCACGGGCAATGATGCCGGCCGCATGCGCTTCGACGAGTTCGTGCGGCAGGAGCTCGTCGGGAACAACACGAAGAAGACGATCCCGCCCGCTGGCCTCGTGTACGACTACGCGTTCGACCTGGCGAAGGAGGCATGGGTGCCGTGGCTCGACACGATCGGCAAGTTCGCGATCGACCCGGCGGCGTCGTTCTCCGAGATCGTCGTGCCGACGAGCGACTCGGTGCGCTCGACGTTTCTCATGAACCTGGCGCTGCCGCTCGGCGTGCACATGCTGATCGTCGGGCCGACCGGCACGGGCAAGACGATCAACGTGAACCAGTTCCTGGAGAAGGCCGACCCGGACAAGTTCATCCCGCTCAAGATGTCCTTCTCGGCCCAGACGAGCGCGAACCAGACGCAGGACTTCATCGACTCGAAGATGGAGAAGCGGCGCAAGGGCGTCTTCGGCCCCGCGGCGGGCAAGAAGTTCATCATCTACGTCGACGACCTCAACATGCCGAAGCAGGAAGAGTACTTCGCGCAGCCGCCGATCGAGATCCTGCGCCAGTGGTTCGACCAGAACGGCTGGTACGACCGCAAGCTGCTCCAGTTCCGCACGGTCATCGACGTCGTGTTCGTGTGCTCGATGGGTCCCCCGGGCGGCGGTCGCAACCCGATCACGCCGCGCTTCGTGCGCCACTTCAACATCGTCGGGTACACGGAGATGTCGGACGCGAGCAAAGCCGTCGTGTTTGACACGATCCTCGCCAGCTTCTTCCAGCGGTTCGCGGACGAGATCAAGCCGCTCGACGTCGCGCGCAAGTTCGTCAAGTCGTCAATCCACATCTACAACACGGTGATCGCCGAGCTGCTTCCGACGCCCGCCAAGTCGCACTACACGTTCAACCTGCGCGACCTCGCCAAGGTGTTCCAGGGCGTGCTCATGGGCGACTCGAAGCGCATCTCCAAGCTCGAGCAGATGGCGCGCCTCTGGATCCACGAGAACATGCGCGTGTTCGAGGACCGCTTCACGACCGCGGCCGACCACGCGTGGTTCCAGGACCTGCTCAAGACGCAGGTGACGACAGTGTTCGGCGAGGTGCTCGGGGTTGCCGGCGCGTCCGGCGGGGACGCCGCCTCGAAGCAAGCCGTGTGGGCACTCGTGCACCCGACGAGCCACCTCTTCTACGGCGACTACATGGTCCCCGGCGCCGACCCGAAGGTGTACGAGGAGGTCGCCGACGTCGACAAGCTGCAGGCGCAGGTGGAGGAGTACCTGAACGACTACAACGCCGAGAGCAGCGCGCCGATGAACCTCGTGATGTTCATGAACGCGATCGAGCACGTCTCGCGGATCTCGCGCGTGATCCGACAGCCGCAGGGGAACGCGCTCCTGCTCGGCGTCGGCGGGAGCGGGCGGCAGTCACTCACGCGCCTCGCCGCGTACATGGCCGAGTACCTGTGCACGCAGATCGAGATCACCAAGGGCTACGGCGTCGCCGAGTGGCGCGACGACCTCAAGAAGTGCCTCATGAAGGCCGGGATCGACGAGAAGCCGATCGTGTTCCTCTTCTCGGACGTCCAGATCGTGCACGAGACGATGCTCGAGGACATCAACAACGTGCTCAACAGCGGCGACGTGCCCAACTTGTACGCGCCGGAGGACCTGGACGCGATCGGGAACCACTGCCGGTCGTACTGCGTCAAGAAGAAGCTCCCGCCGACGAAGCTCAACACGTTCGCGCAGTACCTGCTGCTCGTGCGGCAGAACCTGCACCTCGTGCTCTGCATGAGTCCGCTCGGGAACCTCTTCCGCGACCGCATCCGCATGTTCCCGTCGCTCGTCAACTGCTGCACGATCGACTGGTTCAGCGAGTGGCCGGCAGAGGCGCTGCAGTCAGTGGCGGCGAGCGCGATCTCGGCGGCCGACTTCCAGCTGAGCGGCGAGGGCGTCGAGCCGAGCGCCGTCGTGAGCATCTTCCAGACGATCCACCAGAGCGTCGAGCGCGCGTCCGCGCAGTTCTTCGACAAGCTCCGGCGGTACAACTACGTCACGCCGACGAGCTACCTCGAGCTGCTGTATACGTTCAAGACCGTGCTGCTGCTCAAGCGCGAGGAGGTGCAGTCGAAGCGGAGCCGGCTGCAGAACGGCGTCGACAAGATCATCGCGACGAAGGAGCAGGTCGCGGGCATGCAGGAGCAGCTCGTGGCGCTCAAGCCGCAGCTCGAGCGCACGCAGCTCGAGGTGGACGCGATGATGAAGCAGATCGTGCTCGACAAGAAGGACGCCGACGAGACCAAGGCGGTCGTGGAGAAGGAGGAGCAGATCGCGAACAAGAAGGCGGCCGACACGAAGGCGATCGCCGACGACGCGCAGCGCGACCTGGACGAGGCACTGCCGGCGCTCGAGGCCGCGGTGCAGTGCCTCAACCGGCTCAAGAAGTCCGACATCGACGAGGTCAAGGCGCTCAAGAACCCGCCCCACGGCGTGAAGCTCACGATGGAGGCGGCGTGCATCATCTTCGGCATCAAGCCGACGATGAAGACGGACCCGGACAAGGCCGGGCAGAAGGTCAAGGACTACTGGGAGAGCGCGCAGAAGACGATCCTCGGCAACGCCAAGAAGCTCATGGAGGACATGCTCAAGTTCGACAAGGACAACATCGGCGACAAGATCATCCAGCAGCTCGACCCGTACATCGAGATGGAGGAGTTCTCGCCCGCGTCCGTGCGCAAGGCGAGCGTCGCGTGCGAGGCCATCTGCATGTGGGTGCGCGCGATGCACACGTACAACAGCGTCGCCAAGATGGTCGAGCCCAAGAAGATCGTGCTCGCCACGGCGCAGGCGGAGCTCGACGTGACCATGCGCGTGCTCGCCGACGCCAAGGCGCGGCTGCAGGCGGTGGTCGACCGCCTCGTGGACCTCGAGCGGAGCTACAACGGCGCCGTGGACAAGAAGGACCAGCTCGTGCGCGACGTACGGCAGTGCGAGATCCGGCTCGAGTCGGCGCTCAAGCTCATCGGGCTGCTCGGCGGAGAGGAGACGCGGTGGGCGGCGACGATTCGGCAGCTCAACCAGGACTACACGAACCTGATCGGCGACGTCGTGATCTCGGCCGGCACGATCAGCTACCTCGGCACGTTCACGAGCGAGTTCCGCGAGAGCTGCGTCGCGGCGTGGTACACGGGGCTCGAAAAGTTCGGCATCCCGCACACGCACGGCTGCAACATCATCACGACGCTCGCAGACCCGGTCAAGGTGCGCGGGTGGCAGATCGCGGGGCTGCCGTCCGACAACCTCTCGGTGCAGAACGGCATCATCATGGCGCGCGCGCGGCGCTGGTCGCTGCTCATCGATCCGCAGGGCCAGGCGAACCGGTTCATCAAGAACCTCGGCAAGGACACATCGGAGAACGGCATCGACGTGATCAAGCTCACGGACAAGGGCTTCCTCAAGACGCTCGAGAACGGCATCCGGTTCGGCAAGTGGGTGCTGCTCGAGAACGTCGGCGAAGCGCTCGACGCGACGCTCGAGCCCATCCTGCTCCAGAGCAAGTTCAAGCAGGGCGGGCAGGTGATGATGAAGATCGGCGACTCGACTGTGCCGTATAACGCGTCCTTCCGGTTCTTCCTCACGACCAAGCTCCCGAACCCGCACTACCCGCCGGAGACGTCGGTCAAGGTCACGCTGCTCAACTTCACGATCACGCCAAAGGGGCTCGAGGACCAGGCGCTCGGCGTCGTCGTGCAGGAGGAGATGCCCGAGCTCGCGGAGAAGAAGAACTCGCTCGTGGTCTCGAACGCGCGCATGAAGGCCGAGCTCGTGGAGATCGAGAACAAGATCCTGTACATGCTCACGAACTCCAAGGGGAACATCCTGGACGACACGGAGCTCATCGACACGCTCGGCAAGGCCAAGATCACATCCGAGGACATCAACGAGAAGATGGCCGAGGCCGAGACGACCGAGAAGGCGATCGACGAGTCGCGCGAGCGGTACCGCGGCGTCGCGTTCCGCGCGTCGCTGCTCTTCTTCTGCATTGCCGACCTGGCGCTCGTGGACCCGATGTACCAGTACTCGCTGCCGTGGTTCGTCGGGCTCTTCGTCAAGAGCATCCACAGCGCAACCGAGAGCGACCGGCTCGAGGAGCGCCTCGCGAACCTCAACGACTCAGCCACGTACTCGCTGTACCGCAACATCTGCCGCTCGCTCTTCGAGGAGCACAAGCTGCTCTTCTCGTTCTTGCTCACGATCAAGCTGCTGCAGGGCTCGAACAAGATCGACATGCTCGAGTGGCGGTTCCTCATCTCCGGGTCGACGCCGAGCGCCGTCGAGGCGCCGAACCCGGACACGAACTGGGTCGAGGACCGCACGTGGCGGGAGGTGTGCGCGCTCTCGACGCTGCCTGCGTTCGAGACGTTCGTCGGCAGCATGCGCAGCAACACGTTCATGTGGCGGAAGATCTTCGACTCGTCCGACCCGCAGCTCGAGCACCTGCCGTCCGCGCTCGACCACACGCTCAACTCGTTCCAGAAGCTCTGCGTCCTGCGCTGCCTCCGCCCCGACCGCATGACCGAAGCGATCCAGAACTTCGTCGTCGAACACATCGGCCGGCGGTTCATCGAGCCGCCGCCGTTCGACCTCGTGAGCTCGTACGCGGACGCGACGGTGGTCACGCCGATCATCTTCGTGCTCTCGACGGGCTCGGACCCCGCGAAGGAGCTGCTCGTGTTCGCCGAGACGATGAAGATGAACCGGAAGCTCAACTCGATCTCGCTCGGGCAGGGCCAAGGCGCGATCGCCGCTAAGATGATCGAGGACGCGATCACGAGCGGCAAGTGGGTGCTGCTGCAGAACTGCCACCTGGCGATCAGCTGGATGACGCAGCTCGAGCGCATCTGCGACGAGCTCAACCCGGACTCGACGCACCGGGACTTCCGGCTCTGGCTCACGAGCCGCCCGTCGAGCTCGTTCCCGACGTCGGTGCTCCAGAACGGCGTCAAGATGACCAAGGAGCCGCCCAAGGGCATCCGCGCGAACCTCAAGAACTCGTACATGAAGCTCACGAACGAGAGTCTCGACCTGACGTCCAAGCCCGACCAATTCCGCAAGCTGCTCTTCGGCCTCAGCTTCTTCCACGCCGTCGTGATCGAGCGCAAGCGCTTCGGGCCGCTCGGCTGGAACATCCCGTACGCGTTCAACGACACGGACTACGACATCAGCCGCGCGCAGCTCGAGATGTTCCTCGACTTCTACGACGACGTGCCGTACAAGGTGCTCTGCGTCATGACCTCAGTCGTCAACTACGGCGGCCGCGTGACGGACGACAAGGACATGCGCACGATCGACGTCGTCCTCGAGGGCTTCTTCAACAGCCACATCCTGCAGGACGAGTACCCGTTCTCCCGGAGCGGGCTCTACTTCGCGCCGCGGGTCGGCGCCGACAATGCGCTGCAGAGCTACCTCGAGTACATCGACGCGCTGCCGCTCAACCCGGAGCCGGAGGTCTTCGGCATGCACGACAACGCCAACATCACGTGCGCCATGGCCGAGACCTTCGGCATGTTCGACATCGTGCTCGCGCTGCAGCCGCGCGTGTCGTCCGGCGGCGGCCAGTCGCGCGAGAGCATCATCGAGCAGCAGTCCAAGGCCATCGAGGACCGGCTCCCAGAGCTCTTCGAGGTCGAGTCGATCGGCGTCCGGTACCCCGTCCTGTACGAGGAGTCGATGAACACGGTGCTCGTGCAGGAGGTGCAGCGGTACAACTACCTGCTCCACGTTATGAAGGTGTCGCTGCCGAACCTGCAGAAGGCGCTCAAGGGTCTTATCGTGATGTCGCCGGAGCTCGAGACCATGTCGAACTGCATCTTCAACCAGAAGGTGCCGCCACTCTGGGAGAAGAAGGCGTACCCGTCGCTCAAGCCACTGAGCTCGTGGGTCGAGGACCTGCTCGAGCGCGTTCGGTTCCTCTCTGCGTGGGTCGCCACGGGCATCCCGGTCGTCTTCTGGCTCTCGGGCTTCTTCTTCCCTCAGGGCTTCCTCACCGGCATCCTGCAGAACCACGCGCGGCAGTTCAACATCGCGATCGACACGCTCTCGTTCGAGTTCGTCATGCACCCGGACCCGCCCGAGGACGTGCACGCCAAGCCTGCGAACGGCGGGTGCTACATGACGGGGCTCTTCATCGAAGGCGCGCGCTGGGACAAGCCCACGTACTCGCTCATCGACCCGTTCCCGAAGGAGCTCTTCTCCAAGATGCCCGTGGTCCACCTGCTGCCGATCAAGGACCGGCAGGCGCCGCAGAGCGGCATCTACCGCTGCCCCGTGTACAAGATCCTCACGCGCACGGGGACGCTCTCAACGACCGGCCACTCGACCAACTTCGTCTTCTGGATCGAGGTGCCGTCCAACAAGCCCACGGTCTTCCGCAACTCGCTCGTGTCCGAGACGAACCTGCAGATTCAGTTCGCGGACCAGGACTACTGGATCAAGGCGGGCGTCGCGTGCTTTCTGTCGCTCCGGTACTAGCAGCGCGTGCGTGCGTGCGTGCGTAAGCGAGCGAGCCGATCAACACACAACGTACTGCCGCTGCTGCTGCTGCTGCGCCGTGTCCTGCGAGTTCATGCTGCGCGTTAGATCGACGGTGAAGGCGACCTGTGTGCTACTGTTTTAGAACAGGCAGCGAGTACGACTTGGACATGCCGCCGTCCTGCTGCTCCTTGCTGTCTTCGGGCGACCACCCGAGCATCTTGTCGCTGTAACTCGCGGCGGCGTCGTCCATCTCGGGCGGCGAGGTCACGAACACTGATTCGCCGTCCTCGCCGATCGCCAGCTCGCTCATACCCAGCAGTGTGCTTGCTGTTCCGCCGCGCAGTCCGCTCATCGGAGAGTTTGGCGGAGATGCCTTGGGCAGGCGGAAGCCGGCACGAAAGACGTACGAGGATCCCGGCGAGAACGCGGCGCGCGTGGACTCCGTGTCGGCAGGCAGTCCCGACGCCATGAGCGAGATTGACTGCCTGCTCGTACTCTCTCGCGCCGTCGTCTTTCGCCTGGACGTCCCGTTGCCTGCTGTGCCGCCGAGCCCCAGCAGCCGCTGCGACTCAAAGTACGAGGCGCTGCCGGACTCGTCTCGGCGCAGCCGCTGGTCGCTTCCGGAGCCGCCGCCCATGGTCCGGCGCTTCATGCTCGCGTTGAGCATGTTGGAGACCGAGTCGATGTAGAGTTCTCGGCGGTCGAGCATACTCTTGTCGAACTGCTCGCCGATGTTCTTGTTGTTCATGATCTTGGTGTGGATCTTGACCTTGACCTTGTCCACGATCGACACTTGGGCGTCGAGCATGAGCTCCTCGAGGTCGTGCTGGTTCTTCACCTCCTTGTTGCAGCCGAGCTGCAGCGCCTCGTACTCGGCTCTCGCGACGATCAGGTCCGCGATGAACTGGCAGTCGTGCACCAGCAGCTGCTGCTGGCGCTCGTTGAACAGCTTCCGACCGCCGCCGCCGTTGTTGTCGCTCGAGCGCGCGCTCGCCTTGTTGCTCGAGCGCGCCGAGATCTCGAACTTCCAGCACTCTTGCACGAGGCTCTCGCAGATCTTGTCGATCTCGCGGTTCATGTCGGCCAGGTCCATGTTCCGGATCGACGACTTGGCGACCACCTCGGCGAAGTGCTCCTGCTTGGACTGGAACGACGTGTACAGCGCCTCGACGCGGTCCGACTCCTTGTCGACGATGCCGATGAGCTTCATCGTCGCCGCCTGGATCTCCGCGCGGTTCTCGGCCTGCAGCGCGATCACCTGCGACTCGGCGCTGTCCTGGCGCGCCAGCATCTCCTCCTTCGCCACGTGCAGGTGCTCCAGCGAGCTGTGCATCTCCTTGTTCTCCTGATGCTGGCTGCGAAAGTTGCGGTCGACCTCTCCTTGTGTCCCCTCCAGGTCTCTCCGCACCGACGAGATGACGTCCTCGGCATGGAAGAGCTGGTTCTTCACCAGCGCGAGCTCGTTCTCCATGTTCCGGTTCGTCTTGTCCAGGTCGCTCTGGAGCGCGTGCGTATGTTTCTGCAGCGCCGCGACCTTGTGGTTCGTGCTCTCGCCGTACTCGCGGAACGCCTTCGCGAGTGCGTCGCCGCTCTGCATCACGTGCTGCAGGTTGTACGACAGCCGGATGCTCTCCTCCGAGAGGTTGCTCATGTTGCTCAGGATGCGGTCGACCGAGTCGAACACCTGCGTGAACTGCGACCGGTTCTGGTCCTCCATGGCCGTGTGCTGCTTCTGGAGCAGCGCGACCTTCTTCGCCGAGTCGGCGGCGGTAAGCGCGACCATGTCGAGCTTGCCTGCGAGCGCCTTGATCTCGCCGTCCAGGTTCTGGTTCACCACCTCCATGAGCGTGCTGTTCACGGCCTCCACCTCGCTGCGAACGATCGCGACGCTCTCGGCGATCCGCGCGATTGACTTGGTCTCAAGCTCGCCGCGCAACTGGTCCTGCGTCGCGAACCCGGCCGCCGTCTCCGCCGCCAGCTGCTTCACGAACGCCTGCGTCTCGACGAAGCTCACCATCTTGTCCTCGACCACGCCGAGCGCGTTCGTGTTCGCCGTGAGCTTCCGGATGGTCTCCTCGAGCTCGCGCTGCAGCTCCGAGGCTCGCTCCTGCGCGTCGTTCTGCCGCTTGGCCAGGTCCACGACCAGGTCTTCGAGGCGGCCCTGCTTCCGCGTGAGCAGCTGCATTGTCTCGCCGTTCATGCTGTTGATGTCTTCCTGCTCGGTGCGGGAGGCAAGCAGGTCGTCGAGTAGCCGGTTCGACCGCGTCTCGACTTCCTCGAGCGTGCGCTGGCGGTCGGCCTTCATCTGCTGCGCGATGCGCTGCTCCGCGCCGATCAGGTCGTTCCTCGTCACGCACGCGCGCAGACTCTCGTTCAGCTTGTCCACCTGGCTCTGCACGACGTCCTCGTGCTTGCTGTTGCGAGCCACCACGACGGCGTCGCGGCGCTTGATCTCGGACTGCAGCCGCGCGACCGTGTCCTTCGCGTCCTTGAACGCGTCGCGCAGCGCCGAGAAGTCGTTCGTTTGCTTGTGGATGCAGTCCCACAGCGGCTTGACCATCGCTTCGACGGTGGCCATGGAGGACGCTGACAACTCTCCGCCGCTGACCAGCGCCGCGGTCGCGGTTGCTGCTGCGATGTCGGCGTCCAGGTCCTGCGTCGAGCTGCTCATGACCGTCGCGAGCGCCAACATCGGCCGAGACGATCCGGGTTTGCGCTGGACGCTGGCACCTCGCAGCGCACCAGTCGACAAGCGGTGATGCGGCGTCGGACTGTAGCCGCCGCCGCCACCGCCGCCACCGCCGACGTTGACGCTGCTGTTGCTGCTCTGCTGCAACAAGATCTCGTGGCGCAGGTCGAGCACCTCCTTCTGCAGGAAGTTGACCTGGTCCTGCAGCGCTTGGCACTCGACGACCGAGTCGACGCTGCCCGCGACCTCCGTGAGCGCCTTGAGCAGCCACGGAGGCAGCGCCGCGCCGCTCAGCAGCTCGTTCTTCTCGATCGCGTGCACCTGCGCGCGCAGTTTGCAGATCACCTCCACGAGCGATTCCTCGTTCAGCAGCAGGTCGGGCGTGTTGCGCCACGCCAACCGCGTCGCGTTCTCGATACCGAAGTCCATGGCGCCGGCCGATCAGTTCGCGTCCTTCTCGCTCGCTCGTGAGAGTGTGACGCCGCTCACCCGAGGCTGCTGCTCATGCCCCGACCGACTGCCACCACCGGCGCGTCGTCGCCTTCGATGCTCGTTCACGTGACCTCCGCGAGACAAGCGAAACGGTGAGGGTAAATTCAGAACTGAGCAGACAGCACATGTCAGCCGCGCAACCGAGTGCGAACTGGAGGCTGCTGTTGCCGCGTTCGAGCAACCGACTGACCGACTGACGTCGGAGATCGACCGCAAGCAGAGCGAGAACGAGTGGTTGAAGCTCCAGGCGGGTGCGAGTCGCTTGAACGCCAAGAAGATCGAGCAGTACTTCTTCATGGGGACGGAAGGGAAAGGTGCGGCCGTCAACTCGAATTCCTACGGGTACTGCGTCGGCTGCTCACGGGCGTCGCTGTCTCCGCTAGTCGATCGTCCAGTGCAGCGTCGACCTCGGGAACCAGGTGCGGAGGATCAAGAAGGCAGCGCTGGACCAGGACGTCGCGGCCCAGTGATCCGGGTATTAACGCGCTTCGAGGACTTGGTGCTCAACGGCAGCCTGCACACTGAGATGTTGTTTGAGCCCACGCGCCTGCAGGACCAGGACGCGAGTTTCGCGCTTCTGCTCGCAGAGGACCGCACAAACACCAAGAGGTGCAGGTGCGAACTGACAGACTTGCTGTCGCATGCGCCTACTAACGTTCTCGCTCTCGCTCTTGCTGCTTCCTCAGTGCCATCTTGCTGTCGCAGCGCACGCGAAGGAGTCGGAGCTCGACATTGCGCTGCTCGTCCGTGAAACGATGCTCGCGAGCCCCGAGCGGGAGAGCACGGCGCTCGATGCCCACATTGCGACGCTGCACAGCGAGCAACGAAGACGACGAGAAGGAGAAGCCGAATAGATCGACGAAGACGAGATCGAGGAGAAGGCCTCGCGGGCCGCCACCGTCCACCAGGTGCTCCCTAGCCAGGACCAACACCATTTTCTAGGAGACAGCACCAATCATAGCTGCGAGGACGAGACATAGGAGAACGAGAAACAAGAGACATCAAGATCAACTCAGCCTCATTCTGCTTCTCGGAGCATTCCTCTCACGAACAGAGCGAAGCGAAGAGCAGGGAGAGCAAGGAGACTAGCTCGTGAGCAGTATACTAGTACTTCATAC
The DNA here is from genome assembly GCA_023334215.1 of Globisporangium cystogenes. Taxonomy (NCBI): domain Eukaryota; phylum Oomycota; class Peronosporomycetes; order Pythiales; family Pythiaceae; genus Globisporangium; species Globisporangium cystogenes. The sequence continues at coordinate 4,043 of JAASGM010000157.1, read as the reverse complement.
TTCACACTTCGTCTCTCGCTCGTCCTCTCGGTATGCATGGAACGAGTCCGAGAGGAATCACAATTCCCAAAGGACTCCTCGGTATGCATATATTCACTCGGTTACACACAGGTACGCCCAGCAGCAGCACAATGTCCTGGAATTTGTCTCCCATACTGAAGGCGGCTGCTCAGGCGTTGGCTCGGAAACGCTATTAGATTGGTGATTGACGCCACTTTTATGCTGCTATGGATTTGTTGGAAGTGACTCAAAAGACTTTTTAGAGCACAAAAGGATATTAACGTTATTAACTATTATGCTAAACACATTTCGTCCCAAAAGTCACAGAGAAACGTTTATAACATATCTGATGGCAAATATAGACTGTTGTAAACAGTTAATAACAGTTAATAACAGGATGTGCACAGAAACGGCACAGGCGAACATCTGGGAGATAATCTAGCAAAACATAGTAAAACCAAGTCATGTCTGAAACTTTTTTGAAATGTTCGCCTGTGCTGTTTCTGTGCACATCCTGTTATTAACTGTTATTAACTGTTCTAAAATGATATTAACTGTTATTTAACCTTTTCAGAGCGTGATAACGAGCTTTATGAGTTTTTTTCACCCTCTCGAGGAGGGAGAGACCTCCAACAAGGATTTTTGCTACAGACTAGGGCTTGTCGCATTTATACCTGGAAATAATTATCAAGAGCTGCTTTGTTCGCTAATCCAAAGCCACTATGTACACTAGTTTCTGCGAGCATGTTTTAAATTAGCTAAGTACGAAAATGAACTTACATGTGTGCTGTTGTGACAAAACAGCAGAAAAATAAACTGTTTTGTCACACCAGCACACATTTCGTTTTAGCCCTATCTATCTCATTTTCAGGCGGCAACGCCTCGATCAACGATTGATTGTTCGAGTTCCATGCTGGTGGTGTTGGTTGCTGCTGCTCGTAGCAGTCGGTGCTTTGTGTCCACAGTCACAAGGGATGTTGGTGAACTTGCTTGCTTTGTTGCGCGTGTTGCCGACGATGGGGGCGCGTACAGCGCGAGTCGTTTGCCTCGCTAGAACACGTTGTCGTACTCGTACTTCTCCATCGCGCCAGACACCGCGTCCACGACTCTGCGAGGAACGACACCAGGTCAGCATCTTGTACTCTGGGTTTCATGACAAACACAACACTTGCGCGCGACGCACCTCGTCTCGTTCATGACGTACACGGAGCGGAACGCGCCGCTCTCGTCGAATCGCTGATGGCAGCACGAGCACACACCACAACACAGTACTTGTAAGCACACAACCTCCCACACGATGGCTGGCAGACGACCGGACAGCTATCGAGACGAACCTGAACCGTGCGCAGGCGGCGCGAGCTGTCGACGATTGTAATCGTTTCCACCATCATTGGGCGACCTGGATCCATCATGCAGGCGTCAGCACCGTCACGATGACAAACTCACATTCTCGAACTTCATCAGCCCACGCACCCGTTCGCTTCGATGTCGCTGTGACCGTGACGAAGGCGGTGCCAAGCTCCTGCATCGTGATGTCCGCGCCACGCAGCGTCGGATCGTCGGTCTCGATCTGTGTGCCAGACAACCACGGTCGCTCATGGTTAGCGTTCGTGCACAGCATCACAACACCAAGCACAACACATCCATACGAACCTTGAGGATGCCATCCGCCACGGGCTTTATCCAGAAGTGCTGCGTCAGTGTGAGCCCGTTGATCGTGGTTCGCGACTGGCGCTGGCTCCACACGCCTGATCCACACACAACACCGAACTGGGTGAGCAGATCGGATCGCCAACGACACTTTCGCAGTGCGCGCAGCGCCTCACCCTCGTCGTCGCGGAAGATGAGGTCGTACGAGCACACTTGCGTGCCTTCGTCGCCAGCCGGGATCGTCGCCAGCTCTCCGTTCCATCGCCCTTCCATGCTGCGCACAAGCGGTTCGAGCGTCAGACGCTGCGGCGCACCTCCAGAACGCATTCGCAGTGCCGAACGTACCCTGGGAGGACGTGGAAGCTGCAGCCGTTCACCCGGACCGACATTTGGTTGAAGAACGCTCGTCCCGAAGTCGCTGCAGCGCACATCAGCGCACACGGATCAGCCAACCCGCCGCTTCACTTTCTCGTGCCGCAGGAGCGCCACGCACACTTCATCGGCACGAACTGCGGCGTCTTCGGGGCGCTCGTGGCGATCAAACTCTTCTCCAGGCCCAGGCGATGGACCGTTCCATCTGCAGCCAACAATGTGTGAGAACGCGACGGACGAGCGCCTTCGCTTGTGAGCGCTAGAGCGCGCACCTTGTCCAGCGGCCCAGATGTTGTCTGCGCCACGACCGAAGCACGAGCCACGACAGAGCCCACGCACAGCGTCAGCACAACTAGCGCTCATCACGTGCGCGCGAGCAAGCAACGCGCCGCCGTCACCTTCTTTCATCATCTTCAAATTGGCTTCTTCGTGGCGGCGTCGCGCCTTGATCGCCTGCGCGAGCGCCTTGTAGTTCAGCGGGCGGAACGGCTCGTGCGCCGCCTGCGGGTCCCGGAAGAGTGAGTAAGAGGTCCGTTCACGCGCTGCCGTCACCAGCAGCAGCAGATGCGCACCTCAATGTGCACGAGCACGTCGCCGTCCGTGATGCCGAGCTCCGCGAGCGACTTGTCGTCCGGCAGCTCCTTGCCCTTGTGCAGAAGCAGAATGTAGTTCGGGTGCCCCATGTTCTTGCCGCTCTCGAGGTACTCGGCCTGCACGACGCACGCCACGCCAGAAGCGGATCAGCGTGCGAATTTGCACTAAGTGCGTTTTTCAGATCGCCTGCCGCCAGCACGGACCTTGACGCCCGCGATGCTCTCGCTGGGCGACGCCTCGAGCGCGAACGCGTGCGTCTCGTTCTTAATCGTGATCTTGACCGTCGCCATCGCTGCGACTCGTTGGCTGCTCTGTGTCCTGTTGTGCGTCTTCGACGTGCGCGCTCGGCGGCGAATGCGGAAGTGTCACGCTCCAAGGTTGAAGCGCACGTATCTTTGAGGTTCTAGAAAAACAAACGGCAAAAGTCAAGTCCGGCGTTTGACTTGGTGTTTGTATGCTCGTCCCACATTTTCTAGATCGTCAGGTGTCGATACACGTAATTTACTATCTTACCCATGTTGATCCGACTATTAAACAGAAGGTGTGTGCTAAATCACGAAAATACGCGAATCTAATAATAGGGATGGCCATGTCGTCCCACAAACACACTTCAGCACCAGCAAGCCGAGCGAGCGAGCGAGCGACGACGAGGATGTGGGCGGTGGCGGCGCGTCCGATGGCGCAGCTGCGCGTGGCGGCGGCGGCGCACCGGGTGCGTGCACGTCTTCTTCGTGTGCCGATCGTAAAGAGGGAATCCGGGTAATGGACGCCGTGCCCTCACCCCGGATCCTTTTTTTTTCCTCCTGCCTATGCGCAGATGCCGATGACGCCGATGACAACAGCGATGCTAGCAGCAGCGCGGACGCCGCCGGCGTCGACGCGCGCACTGGGCGCCGAGAGCCGGCGGTCGCTCTTCAACATGACGCAGCGCGGGAAGATGAAGCAGCTCAAGGCGCTGGAGCACGACGCGAACCTGCACCCGGAGGACGCGTTCCGCCAGACGCGCTTCCTGCAGGAGCTCAACCGCAACTACCCGGCGCTCGTGATCCGCCGCGTCGAGGAGAACCGCTTCGCGGTCGACGAGACCGTGCAGAAGGAGTACATCAAGGCGCTCGTCAAGTACGGTACTCTCCCTCCCCCACTGTAGCTCTTCGGCGGATGCTGTCGTTACGGTGCTGACGTGGGGCTGTGCTCGCGCGACGGTGGCAGAACGGGCCGCATCGACTCGGTCGACATGCCGGTGGTGCTCGCGGGCACGCAGCGCCTCGGACGCGAGTTCGGCAGCAGCAATAGCAGCAGTAGCAGCTTCCCTAAGTTCAGCAACTACGCGCCCGGGATGGCAGCCGGTGCGGCCGGCGCGCAGGGCGTGACGGCGCAGGACCCGGTGTACGTGTCGATGGTCGAGGGCAGCTTCAAGAACAACATGT
>JAASGM010000156.1:0-32588 GCA_023334215.1 Globisporangium cystogenes | reverse complement strand
GTGTCGTTGCCCAGCATCTTCACGACCAACGGACTCGTTCGGATCGACGCGTTACCTGCAGTCTTCGCCATCAGCAGCGAGTCGTACGAGTTGTAGAATTGAGCTGGCGTTCTTCTGGTGCGGAGGAGATCGAGCGCACAGAAGACGGCGTCCAGAGAGATGAAGATGTACCCGATCGTGGCGGCTAGCACGAGAACCCGGCGGGACAGGCGGATCCAGTGCTTCAGACCGAGTTTCTCCTTCCTCGTCTTCTTCTTCGCCCGAGTCGACGGCGTAGCACTCGACGAGAGACTCGTCGCGCTGAGCTGGCTGGTGGCGCGCTTGCTGCCCTGCCGCACTTGGATGCTGTTGATCCCGCGCTTGCGCGCTGGCTGCGTTTGCGTCGTCATCGCTCGCTCGCTCGCAAGCTGCGTCTGGAAGCTCGATGTGAGGATGGATGCGTTCGTGGATGCGGTGTCGACTCGTTTCAGCAAGCTACTGTATGTGTCTGTTACTCTGAAGCGTCGCCAACTCGAACAGGCCGAGTTGTCCGCTGCATCAAGCAAATAATTCAAAGGACGCCTCTCGACACAAGCACTCACAGCAACTTGGTCGACTCGATCGATTCCGTTTGTTTGGTTCTTCGCCGGCGTGGAGTTCGGGGATTGAACTGGAGGCGAACTTCGATATCAAGTTCGTGTGCTGGCCGTGAACGACTGACGATCCGAACAAGACGCGCAGATTCACTCACTGTGCATCGGAGAGCGAAACCAAGCACGCGTACCTGTCGGGGACTATTAGTCTTGTCGTTGCGACCTTGTACATCTTCGCGTCGGTCGAGGTGTGCGTCGACTCGCTTCGGCTTCTCGGACACGCACTCGAGGCCACGATAGTATACTCACCTGATCGTACGGTACGCTGGCGACCAGTCGATCTGGCGCAGCACTCTGCTCGCTGCGCTGGGAAACGATAGACACCTCGTTCGCGTGCCTCGCTGTTCCCGAGAGCGACAGAACGCAATTCGTCGGCTGCCCGAGCCACAGTGACTCGCCGATGTACCAGGACGACTTCAAACGCGAGATGTTCGACTCGTTCCGATCGTCGCTGGTGTACAACCTCACGCTTCTCGACCCGGCGATCTCTGAGCTCATCGTGCCTGTTATCGACTGCACACTCGCCCCTCTCGTGGTGGACGACGTCTCGGCCCCACGGTACTTCTTCCTGGTGCGAAAGGTAGCAAACCCGGACGAAGTGTACCTCTTCTCGGTCATGATGAGCGTCCAGGTGTAAGGCAGTAAGCGAGGGTCGCTGCGGCTGTGACGACAATGACATTTGTCAACGACATGCGCGACTCGATGGTGGAACGCCACTTCGCGGGTACCAGTTCGAAGACGTGAAGTGTGTGAAGTACTACGGCTCTGGACTCTCGTCTGACTACTTCTGGGTGCTCAAGAGTGTACTTGAGAACCCGAACACCGGAGCGTCTAAGATCCTGTTCACATCGTGTCCGTCAGGCTACTTCATCGGGTCCACGAACGAATAGACAAACACTTTCAACGTGATCTGACGCTTCTACGAGAAGCCATCCAGGATGCTCTCCGACTGGATATGGACTAGCAAACCGCGCGCACCTTCATGAGCTTCCAATTGGCCGCGGGCGACACGCCGTAGAGCCGCGATTCGGAATATGCCGCAGCGGATCGCGAACGGAGAGGTGCGACCACTGAGGGCTCCGAGTGCAGACAAGCGAGCGAGTCGGTCGACTCCGAGCGCCGCGAAGACAGCGGCATCCGCACAAGCACCGGGTGCTCCAGCTGCAAAGAGCTGGAAGCCGTAGCGAAGTCGCCGCACGAAGCTACGGTGTCCCGGTTAAAAGCGGCGCTGCCTGCCTGCCTCCTCTCTGTTCCATCCGTTCGTGAAGTTTGTGAATGCATCTATGCGTCATCCGGGTGAGGTTGCCTGGTCTACTGCGTCGCGATGTCGGCGACGGCGCTTGAGTGCTTCTCGAGCACGAAGATGTCGCCCCGCACGCCGCCGATGTTGACTTCGTAGTCGTGCGCGACGCGCAGCTCCGGTAGGTGCTGAATCGACGACAGGAATAGGTTCTTCGCGATCACGAGCAGCACTGGCGCACACATACGACAGACAAGCGACGAGGTGAGGCGTGCGGCGCATCCTTCGACACACTCAAAAGCGCAACAACGCACCGGCGCGGCCTCCTTCGCGCAGCACACGCAGCAACTCCTTCATGATCTTCGGGTACATCTGCAGTCGTCCGCTCACGCATCAGTCTCCGATCACATCCGCTTGCACGTACGCAAGACGCACCCTGTTGTTCAGACGGTGGTTGCCGCAGCGCATGCCGAACGGCATGTCGATCAGCACCTTGTCAACGACTCCGCTGCGCAGTGGCAGGCGCGTGCTGTCCCACTGCATCATGTCGACATTACGTGGTCGGGACCGCGCGTTCTGGCCGGCTTTGCCCACGGGCAGGTCGTCGAGCTCTCCGCCGAGCGCGAACACGCGGTTGTCGGAGAACTCAGCGCAGCCGACGGGGATCGTGCCGACGCCGCACATCGAGTCGAGGAAGAGCTCGCCCGCTGCATACTCCGCCAGGAGGAACATGAGGTACGTGGTGCTTGGCCGCAGCGTCGAGACATAGTCGACGTCCATCGCGAGCGCGGAGCGGTCCTCGTTCGCGAGGCGGCTCTTGAACTTGATCTTCGTCGGGTCGGCAAGCGAGAGGCCCGCGACGAGGAAGTTGTGGTAGAGGATGCACACGACCTCCATCTCGAACGCCGTGAGGCTCACGGGCCAGTCGAAGCGCGCGGTCACGCCCTCGCCCACGCACGTGGAGACGTCCACCGACCGGTACGCGTGGCGTCCGTCGCGCACGCACGAACCGCGGAACGCCGGCGAGCCGCTCGCGCGTGGGAAGTGCGCCTTCCAGAGCGCGAGTGCCGGGTCCCAGTTTGCCGTCTCGATCAGGTTCTGCACGTACAGTTCCAGTTAGAGAACTTAGGCTCCACTGCACAGCAGCAGTTCACGAATGATGCCGATGTAGCAGCTCCGTACGGCGATCTGGCGCGTGCCCTCAGTCGAGTCCGTGACGATGTCGTCGCTCTTGACCAGGAACGCGAGCACCGCCTGCACGCCGCGCAGCCGCATGACGTCCGCTGGTGGAGACGACGTGCGCAGTAGCAGACGCCCGACCGCCGCCTCGCCCTGCATCACGTTCACGTGCGGCTGGGAGGCGTCATTCTGTACGCTGCAGACCTCGAGGAACTCGACCTGCGGCACGGGGGGGAGTTCAGTGCGCTGAGCTATAGGAACCAGCGCCAGGCGGGCTGCTCGCACCTGGAGCTTCGCGCGGATCTCGCGCTCGACGAGGAACTCGAGGCCGCGCAGCGCCAGCAACAGGTACGTCGGACTGTTGCTGGTGGTGGCGGTGGTCATCGCGGATGTTGCGCGAATGTCGTGCGTTGGGATGAAATCCTTGGTTTTATCTCTACCGAGCTCAAAGCGAGGAGGAAACGAGAGGACGAGTCAGGACTTCGGGAGATCGTTCTCGCTCCGGTTTCGCGGTCAGCGCGCGTGTGTTCCGACGTCCTCGCGCCACAAGTCGAGGCGCCGAACAACCACAGCAAACTCCGACATCACGGGCATGCTGCACTCGAAATCAGTGTTGGCAGACATTGACATCATACTGCTGGAAGAGCTCATTACACTTGTAGTACATCGAACAACTGGAGGAGCTCGGTACACTCGTAGTGTACATCGTAGCATCGTCTTCGTCGGTCCATGTCGTGGTGACGATGTCGTAGACTGCATCAACTTGTACCAGTCCCCGGTTCAGTATCCTTGTTACCCTGTTGAAGCCGACTGCATCAGCACCCGCACCACTTCTCGATCCACTCGACTCGAGTGCCATCCTCACCCAAGCTCTCTCGGTCGCTGCGTGTCGAGCTGCTACAAACAATGGCGAAGCTCGCTGGTTGCCAACAACATCAGTAAGGTGAAGTTCCCAGATCGCACGAGGAATACTGTACATCCTCATTTTCATCACTATCACTAAATGACCCCGTGGGTTCATTCCAACAGTGTTCCTCCCACATCGTCATAATCCCTTCAACCAGCAGCTCCCGAGACGATGGAGCGCGCGCTGCGCGTGTCCGTGACGCTCTCGCCGTCATCCGCCGCCACGAAACGCGACCCGCTGCTGTCGCCGAGCGGGAGGCAGCTGCTGAACGAGTTTCTGAGCGGCGACGACGACGCCGATGTCGCCAGCCGCCTCCGCCCGCGAGGCGCGTCGGCGGCAGCTGCGATGACGACGTCCACGCCGCCCGCCGCCGTCGCCAACGCGCAGCACCCGCGGTCGCCGGCGACGCGGCGATCGAGCTCCCTCGGCCGCAGCTGCGTGCAGATCCAGTGCAACGCGCGGCCGTTCTGCCTGAAGCTCGCGGAGGCGGACGGCGAGATGGTCGTCACGGGCTTCGTGCCGGACCAGCGCACGGGCGCGCCGCAGGGCGTCGTCGAGCGCTCGGGGCTCGTGCTGCCGGGCGACGTGCTCGTCGCAGTGAACGGCGACGGCACCGCGCTCACGAGCTCGCGCACGACGGTGGACGCGCTGCTGGCCGCGCCGCTCCCGGCGGTGCTCTCGTTCCGCCGCATGCCCGTGCTCAAGGCCGCGCTCGGCGAGTACGCGGTCGCGGACATCGAGCGCAACCTCACGCTGCGCGGCAGCGCGCTGCTCGACTCGCGCAGCGCGCGCGACGCCGCGCTGCTCGTCAAGGCGATGGTCGAGGTCCTCGAGAGCGCGCGCGCGACGACGCCGCTCGCGACGTTCATCAGCCGCGTGGAGAAGCGCGTGGCGCCGCTCGCGGGCGACGCGCACGGCTCCGCGGACGTACGACAGGCACACGTCGAGAAGATCCAGCAGCTCGTGCAGTCGGTGCACCGCGTCGTCGAGGCGCAGCAGAAGGAGCAGCTCCGGCAGTGGAACGCCGTCAAGAGCTCGAACGCCAAGCGCATCGACGTCATGAGCAAGCAGCGCGCGAGCATCGAGAAGAAGCTCGAGGCCATGCGCGCGGCCCCGGAGCTGCTGAGCCCGGCGAACCACGCGGTCTGGCAGGAGTACGTCGAGCTGCGCCACCTGTCGCAGCAGATGCGCCACGGCGTCGAGAAGGCCAAGCGCGAGCACTTCCTGCCGGACCTGGAGGACTACGCGCTGCGCGTGGGCAACGACGGCGTCTACATCGGCGTCGGCGACATCTGGATCCCGTCGTTCCATGCCAAGTTCACGCTCGAGACGCGGGCGACGGCGCCGCACCTGTTCTTCCACCTCTCGACGCCGGCGACCCACGGGCTGAAGCTGCGCGCCAAGAACTTCACCGTGTCCACGGAGGGCCTGCTCCCGCGCTTCCACTGCGACGAGCTCAACATCGAGGCGCAGCTGATCGCGGACGTGCCGCTCGTGTACGACGAGATCAACGGCTGGAGTGTGCCGCAGGACGAGCTCCACGTCAAGCTCATGAGCCTCGTGTACTACGAGCGGCAGTCGAACAGTGTCAAGCGCGGCCAGAACCACGACACGGTCATGAAGATGCTCATCAACCGCTTGCTGCCGATCCTGGTGCGCCACGCGGCGCAGAACCTGCTCTGCGGCGAGCTCGGGCCGCTGCTCGAGAAGCGCGACGCGCAGTTGCTCATGTCTGGCGAGATCAAGATCAAGGGCAAAAAGCTGGCGCTGTACGACGCCGCACTCCATCCCGGGGACCTGAGCGACAGCGGCAAAGTCTCGGCGAAGGACCGAGGGCTGACCGAAGAGGCGCGCGAGATGATGGGGATCGGCCACGACGAGGCAGTGACGCTGTACCGTGTCTTCAAGGCGCTCTCCGAGCTCGCGCCGAAGAAGAAGACGTTCGCGTTCAGTCCGATCACAGAGCCGAAGCGTTTGTCGATCCGCAGCCTGCAGAACTACTTCGAGCAGTTCAAGGCGTTCCCGCACCTGAGAGCGCTGGTGTTGGAGCTCTGGTCCCAGACGATGGAGCTGCTCTCCCCACGAACATCATCCCGGCGCACGATCGACGCAGCGTACGCTCCGCCGTCTCGTTTGTTCACGACCATCATCGAGAACATGGAGCTGCTGAACGAGTATCCGGTCGATGTGTCGGTCACGCTCCAGGACGTAACGTTCCGTCTCGACCTGTGCGAAGGCGCCGCGACGTACTACACGACGCTGCAGCGCATCCTGCGCCAAGAGATGGACTCGGTGGCCGTGGGGGTGTCGAACCTGGACTCGATGCGCGACGGCACGTTCCTCGAGAACAAGCTCGCGGAGCTGGACGAGCAGTACGAGAAGGTCAGTCGCGTGCTGGGGCTCGTGACGACGAACGTCGACGACTTTGGCGCTGTCTTCCACGGCGGCGTTCCCGCGGGCTTCGCGAGCAACATGTTCCTCGAGGTGAACGACGTGGCGTGCAAGGGTCCGTGCGGCGGCTCGTTCACGATCCCACTCACCGACTTGGCGAAGCTTCGGAGCGGCCAGGTCGACGTCGCTCCTCTGAAACAAGAAGCTGTGTCAAAGACGGAGAAGAACGGGAAAGCGTCCGGGACGGCGCTGACGCACGAAGACGGCGCGCTCGTGTTCTCCAAGTTCTTTCTGCACCAGCTCCGACAGATCGCGACTGGCGATAGTAGCAGCGATACGATGGATGATGGGACTGCGTCGAACGGCTCGTTCTCTCGGGCGAACAGCAACGGCGAGAGCACGAATGGCGGCGAGTGCGACGACAACGGTCTCCCGAGCGATCGCCTGCAGGTTCGCGTGAAGAACACGGCGACGAGAGTGCTGTTCGAGCTCCCGTCGGATCTGTCGCAGCTCGAGACGACGTCGTTCGTGCCGTTCGCGTTCGAGCTCTTGACGAACGAAGGCGACGACGAACCTCCACGTCTCCGCGTCGAGACGGGCGAGTTCGCCAAGTGCCAGTACAAGGCGGAGCAGATCGCGGTGAGCGGCAGCGCGTGGCAGTTTGTCAAGCGCACGAAGGAGTCTGCGGGCGGCGTGCTGCAGTCGCCGAGCGAGGGCGAGCAGCTCCGACCGGACCCTGTCGACCAAGTCGACTACTCGAAGAGCGCGTGGGAGGACTACGCCGCGTCGCCATTCCTGCGCGTCAAGTTCCAGTTCTTCACGTCGTGCCAGATCACGCGCGAGCACATGTTCTGGAGCATCAAGAGCGCGTCGCTGGCCGAGCCGATGATCGCGCAGGTGAAGCACCGCGTGTGTCTCGTGCAGCTGCTGCAGGAGGTCGGGCTCCTGAGCATCAAGAGCAGCCAGGAGCGCGCGGCTCGGCGCGAGAAGAACGCGAGCGCTCGCCGCACGCTGCACCAGACGCGGGTCGGCGGCGGGATGTTCGAGAAGCGCGCGTCGTTCTCGTCGGAGGTGTCGGCGGACCGCGAGACGGTGGCGTCGCGCGCGAGCTTCGCGGAGACGAACGACGACTTCGACCACCTGAGTGAGTCGATGCACTCGGCCGACTTGGACGCGTTCGACCAGCTGGCGGACGGCGACTTTGCGTTCAACGGCATCCAGGCGTTCGAAGAGGAGAACAGCGGCGACGAAGACGACAGCGACGTCGAAGGGGAGGAGGAGGAAGAAGAAGACGACGATGATGATGACGACCGAGTCGCAGACCTTCGAAGAGCGGACGACGAGGATCGAGACGAGGACGTCGCGTCCGACGACGACACGTCCGACGCTTTCCCGCCTCGGCAGCCATCGAAGCAGCAGTCCGAGGTCTTCGACCGCACGAACTGGATCGGTGCGGCGTCCTCCAGCGGCACTGGAGGTCTCAAGAAGCAGGCGTCCGTCTACTTTTAAACGTAGGTGCTGCGCTCATCCTCTGTCTACTTTTGAGGGGAGCGATGTGTCCACAATTTCAACAGTACTGTCCTCCCTTGTTTTCTTCACTATCCCAGTCTCCTATTTCTCTTGTCGTCCTCACTCATTCTCCAAGTCGCGTTCGCGTCGTCGTCACCTCCTCCCCAAGCAGCTCAGCAGCCCAGCAACTCCATGTACCAGCAGCGCCGCCCAGCGCCGGCGACCTCCGCGTACGAGTCGCAGGCCGCGCGCTGGAAACAGGGCTTCGCGGCCGCGCCGCCCGGGTTCGCGGCCGGCGGCGACCTCGAAGGCGCGCTGGTCGGGGAGCTCTGCTCGTCCGTCGGCTCGTCGTCCTTCCCGCCGCGCGACGTGCTGCAGAAGCTGCTGCGCCACCTTCCGGCGCTCGACCACGCGTACGTGAGCGAGCTGCTGGACGACAAGCTCCAGCACGCGCTCTGGCAGGTGCAGGGCAAGGCGCTGTCCGTGCTCGACGCGGTGCTCAAGACGGCGGACGCCGAGCCCTTCAAGCGCCACTTCCACGCGCGCGTGTCGCTGGTGCAGGCGCTCGCCGCCTCGCGCAAGGACATCGTGCGCAGCCGCGCCGAGAAGGTGCGTCAGAGTGGCGAGGCGGGAGGAGCGGCGGGACGTCTCACACGCGCCGTCTGCAGGTGCTGAGCGTGATCAACGCGTTCGTTCCGCCGCCGCCGCCCCCGCAAGAGATGGCGCCGCTTCCTCCTGCGCAGCCACAGCAGCCGCCGATGTACGAGGAGCAGATGCAGCAGGGGCGGCAGTTCAGCTACAACTACCAGCAGCAGCAGCAGCAGCAGCACGTGCAACAGCAGGCGCCGCTGCCGCCACAGCCAGAGATCGACCTGCTGCAAGGGTTCGACGACCCGGACGACCGCAGCGACGCTGCTGCTGCTACTGCTGAGGAGCAGGAGGAGCATCCAGAGCCAGCTACGCAGTCCGCGTTCGGATTCATCGGCGGCGTCACCCCCGCAACGCTTGCGCCGCAGCCTCCAGCGCCAACACCAACACCAGTTCCCTCCGCACCGCCGATGACCGCGTCGGGCTTTGGCTTTCTGAACGCGGGGAATCCGCCGCCAGCAGCACCAGCACAGACGCCAGCTCCTGCACCGGGTGCTGTACAACTCAGCTCCACGTCGCGGCCGCCACACGACCGCCCTCTCCGCGTCGAGGATCTGTCGACGACTCGCTCGCTCGAGCAGCCGCCGCCAGCGTACGTGCCAGCCGTGCAGACCCCGAGCGCGTCGGCGTTTGCGTTCATCGCGGGAGGACCAACGGCGTCGGTGCAGCCTGCGCTGCCAGTCGCGCGAACGGTGGACGTCTGGGACGCGCTACCGGCGCTGACGCCAACGATCGGCGTCCCGCAGCCCGAGCCCGAGGTGCGATCCCTTGTGCATCGTAGCTGTCGAGGTGGCGTGATCTGACGTGCCCTGCATGATCAGGCGGTGCCGGTAGAGGAGACGACAGCTCCTCCCCATGACCCGATCCACGACGCGTTCGAAGGCCTCGCGTCGTCCACGGACTCAGATCTGGACTCGCTGGACAACACGCACGTGTCGCTCGAGACGCCGTACCCGTCGGTGGAGCCGCAGACGAGCGAGCCGCTGCGCGAAGTCATCCTCGACATCGAGCTGCCGCCTGGTCCGATGGGCCTCGTCCTCGACCGCACGATCGCAGACATGGCAGTTATCGAGCGGTTCATCCCGCTGCCGACGGGCGGCAAAGGGTACTTGGAGATGCACCCTGCGATCTGTCCCGGATGCGCGCTCATCAGCGTCAACTCGGTGAACGTCGAGAACAAGGGACTCGAGGAGGTCGGGCCGGTGCTCGCAGCGTTCGCGCAGGTGCCCAAGGTGCTGCGCTTCAAGAAGCTCATGAACAACGGGCGGACCGCGAACCCGTCGACGCTGCTCATGCCGTACATCCCACCGCCGCCGGAGGAGGACGAGGCGGCAAAGAAAGCCAGTGAGGAGCACATGGAGCGCTTGGCCGAGTTCAGCGCGTCGCTCGATGCGATCGAGAGCAAGCTCGAGGACCTGATCCGCCGCGAGCAGATCGGGCTCCCCGTCGTGGACCGGAAGAACCAGTTGGCGCAGCTGCACGGGGACGTCGAGAAGATCCAGACGCAGGGCATCGACGCGGTGATCCTCGGCCCGAACCCGCCGCCGAACTTCGACGAAGTGAAGAAGTTCCGCTCGTCGCTCGTGCGCCGGGCCGACGCGCTGACGAAGCGCATTCAGCGCACTGTCGAGGAGGTTCCAGCACCGCCAGTAGCTCAGGAGGTGGATCCTGCGGATGCGAACGCGCCAGGGTCGCCAGTGTCGGCGTTCGGGTTCGTGAGCGGCGAGCGAGCTGCTGAGGCTGCTCCGCCGGCGTCTGAGGGATCGGGCTTCCACTTCCTGAACCCGTCGACGCCACCCGTGCAGTCGGCCACCAAGTCGGGCTTCAACTTCATGGAGGAGCAGAGCGAGACGCCGGCATCGAGTTTCGCGTTCCTTCAGAACGCTGCACCACCGGCGGCAACGCCAGCGCCTGCGAACTCGCCGATGAACGCGGTGTTCGCGGGGCTGAGCGTGCGCGAGGAGCCGCAGCCGATGAACGCGCGGTCGGCGGGGCCGCTGACGATGAGCGCGCTTGGGGAGTCGTCGATGGCGTCGACGATGTCGTCCGTGTCCACGCTGTACGCGTCTGCGCTGCCGGTGTTCGCGCCGCCGCCGCCGACACCCGCGTCGTCGTTCAGTCACCCGAACGCCACCTCGTCTTCTGCGTTCGGGTTCCTGTCAACTTCCGAGTATCCGGGAAGTCCGGCGCCAGCGGTGTCGTCTCCGACCGCGTTTGGCTTTTTGCGCTCGAGCGGCGGGGCCAGCAGCTTCACGTCGTCGTCGTCCGAGTCGGAGGCGGCTGCTCCTGCCACGGGCCCGGCGGCGTCTGCGTTCGCGTTCATCTCGAGCTGAGCTGCAGACCGCAGGGTTTTTGGGCGGGTAGCGTGTACATTGGTCCACTTTTGCATCACAAGCGCACACAACGACATCGAGTCGCCGCGTAGTGCTCCTGCTGATTCTCCACACTCGATGGATGTGCAATTCAAAATCATCATGATTTTCTCGACGGATCTTTACATACATTTTTTAAGTAAAACGCCAACACATGACACAAAGAGGAGAATCATGATGAGCACAATCGGACCCGCTCGTGCGAACCAACATGATGGCGCTCGCGCTTCGGCCGCGCGAGTCTCGCGTCTCGCGCTTCCGTGGGGCCCCCGCCGCCGAACTGCTGGCGAGCGAGAGCGACGGCGTCGTGCGCCTGCTGGAGCTGGCGCTGCAGCGGCTGCTGGAGCTCACGCCGGCGACGAGCGACGCGCTCAACCCGCACACAGCAACCGCCGTGCGCCGCACGCCCGTGCTCACGTTGCAGCTCTTCCCGCGCGCCGAACGGCGGCAGATGGGCGACGCCGAGCGCGTCCAAGCGCTTAGCGCGTTCGCGCTGCTGGCCGCGCACTCGCGCCGCCTGCGCGACCACCCGACGCTCAAGCGCGCGTTCTGGCTCGACGTGCTGCAGTCGCGCATGCCGTACGAGTCGACGCGCCACGTGCCTAAGGCCGCGCTGCGCGAGCCCGAGTTCCCGATCTTCGTCGTCGACTTTCGCGGTCAGTCGTTCTTCCGCCACGACGTTACGCCGCCGCCGTTCACGCTCCTGGAGGACGCAATCGTGTCGTTCTTCTCGACACTGCCGCTGCCGCACCTGACGCTGCCAGACGCCTCCGGACCAGACGCGCTCGCGTTCGAGCTGAGCTTTGCGGGCAGCAGTCTTACGTCGGTGGACGCGCTCGAGGCGGTGGAGCGGGTGCTCGACCGCGTGTTCGCGCACCCGACGCGCCAGTTCGCGGTCTCGGCGCTCGACCTGAGCCGCAACCGGATGGGCACCGCGGAGCTCGCGGTCGTCGCGCGGGTCGCGCACAAGTGCCGCTACGCGTACCGCGTGTCGGAGCTCCGGCTGGACGAGATCATCCCCGGGGTCGTGTCTTCCGGCTACCAGTGCCCTGACGCGACGCCGCGCGAGTTCCTCGACATCATGCACGCGGCGTACGGCGTGGGCCGCGCGCCGCTGCTGACCCATCCGGGCGCTTGGAGCAGCGTTCCGGTGCCGAAAAACGCGGCGGCGCTGCGCAGCGTCTCGTTCAAGGGCAACTACGTGTGCCCCGCGTACTTTGCGGCGCTCTACTCGTCGCTACGATACGGGAGCCCCATCGACGCAGACTCGTCGGAGTACACTGCGAGGCCCACGAAGGGGCTGCCGGAGAAGACCGAGTGCCGCAGTTGGCTCGCCTTCGGGCTCTTCTACCCGCGCCCGAGGCGCTTCGCGCAGCTGCTCGACCTGCGCGACGTCGGCCGCTTGGAGTGCTCGAGCGAAGTCGTCGAGGCGTTCGCCAAGACGCTGCGCAACCCGACGGCGCAGCTGGCGAGTCGCGCCGTTGACGGCCATGCGGACGCGGTCACCAGCGAGCTCATGGTGTGTACCGTGAAGAGCGGCGCGAGCGTCGAGCTCATCCGGCTCGAACAAGAGCCTAAACGCCGCGTCTTCGGGTCTTTCGAGCCGCCGTCAGCACCGAGCGAGCCGGAGATCCGCGAAATCGGCGCGCAGTGCGAGCTCGAGGGGCTGTGCGAGCGCGAGGCGGATGGCGCCGTGTGCGTCGTCGTCCCGGGCGTCGGGCTCGGGTGGGTGCAACGCGACGCCGTCGAGCGAATCGAGCGAGAGCCGCTCGCGAGCGCGTGGACGCAGCTCGAGGGGCGCTACGCGGTGCAGCTCGCGTGCGCCTACTCGAGCGAGGGCGTCGAGGCCATGAAGGCGATGCTCGCGCTGCTCGGGCGCCAGATCCGGTCGCTGAGCTTCGACTGCTACCGCTTCGACCTCTCGATCGTGCCGCAGATCCTCGCGCACTGCCCGCACCTCCGGCACCTGAGCCTCCAGTCGATCAACCTCCCGAGCAGCGATCTGGCGGCGCTGCTGGACGCGCTGCGCACGAGTCCGCTGCGCGCGCAGCTGCTGACGCTCAACCTGAACGACAGCAGCGTGCTGCGCGACGCGGAGGTGCAGCAGCTCGCGGCGGTGCTGGCGTCCGAGAGCAGCTACGCGCCGCTGGCGCTGCGGGAGCTGCGGCTGCACGGCGCCGTGCTCGGCATCGACACGGTCGTGGCGCTGAGCAGCGCGCTGGATGCGAACCGCCGCCTGCGGCTGCTGCAGCTCTTGCGCGTCGACAGCGTGCGCAACCGCTACGTGCACGCGGAGCAGACGCGGCTGAGCGCCGCGCACGACGAGCAGCTGCTGCAGCGCGCGCTGCCGCCGGCGGCCAAGCGAGCGTTTCTGAGCGTCGCGGGCCACGCGATGGACACGCACGTGCTGGCGCTGATCCTTCAGTTCGCCGCCGGCCGCGACGAGCGCCGCGCAATCGCGTGGACCTCGAACATCCGCTGCGGCAGCTACTGAAATGGCTCCAATAATGGAGCCACTCCGGTAAAGTCCGACTCCTACCACCCGTTTCGTACTTTACTGAACTGTCGTACTTACACACAAAAAATCGCACCTATTCGGCGCAGCACGGAGCGTGCCGCCCCTTGCTCCTTCTGAGGAGCATTTTTCGGGGCCGAACTCCCGCCACCCATACAGTACTCCCCAGGCCAGCGGACGAGCGCGATGGCGGACGGCGGCGCGGCGACCGTGACGGCCGCGGACCCGCAGCGGCTGCTCAAAGGCCTGCAGGACGCGCGCGCGCGCGTGGACCAGGTGGCGCGCGAGGACGCGCAGTTCCCGGACCTCTTCGAGCAGCTCGCGAACCAGGCGGAGCCGCAGAACTACTTCTTCGAGCCGTATGCCAGCCAGTGGCGCGCGCAGGTGGCCAAGAAGGGCGCCGTGATCCCGCTGCCGGGCGTCGTGGCCAGCGCGCTCGAGGATGCGCGCGCGCTCTCGCTCTCGGGGCTCCTGCCGCCCGCGGAGCTCGCGTGGACGAGCGTCGACGCGCGCCTCTTCCTCTGGAGCTACGCGCAGCGCGGGCGCTTCGCCGCGTTCGAGTTCGACCAGGCGGTCGTGGCCGTCGGGCTCTGCGCGCGGCCCGTGCCGGGCGTCTTCACCGACAAGGTGCAGCACGTGCTCGTGGTCGCCACGACCGTCGAGGTGCTGCTGCTCGCCGTGCTCTACGAGCAGAGCGACGCGCGCCGGGGGGCCGTCAAGCTCCAGCGCACGGCGCTGAGCGTGAGCACGGACAACTGCGTCGTGCGCCGCATTGTCACGACGCGGCGCGGTCGCATCTTCTTTGGCGGCTCGGACGGCGCGGTCTACGAGCTGCTCTACGGGCCGCAGGCGGCCGCGAGCAGCGCGCTCCCGTTCTTCAGCAAGCCCTGCCGCAAGGTCGCGCACACGTCGTCGTACGCCGCGTACCTGCCGGCGTTCCTCGCGGGGCTCGCGGCCGCGCCGGGCAAGGTGCTCGAGTTCGCGAGTGACGAGGAGCGCCAGATCCTCTACGCGCTGCACGAGAACGCGCACGTGACGCTCTTCGACCAGGGCGCCGCCGGCGACGACACCAAGCTCGTGTGCAGCCTCGACCTGCTTGCGGCCGGCGCCAAGTACGCGCGCGAGAACCGCCGCGTGCGCGTCTCGTGCCCGGACGAGCGGCTCTTCCAGAACTCGATGCAGATCGTCGCGCTCGCGGTCGTGCCCCGCGACGAGTCGGCGTTCGTGAACCTCGTGGCCGTCGCGTCCAACGGCATCCGGTTCTACCTCACGGTCTACTCGCGGCGCTCGTACGCGGTCGGGAACGCCATCCCGCGCGCCAAGCGCCCGACGCGGCTCGAGGTCGTGTACATCCGCCTGCCGCCGCCGGCGATCGCGCTCGCGGACGCGCCGCCGTACCACAGCAAGGAGGGCATGCAGCCGGGCTTCGCGCCGGGCAAGTCGCCGTCGTCGGTGCACGTGGCGTTCCACCGCAAGGGCGTGTTCCTGGCCGTGGACGGCCGCAAGGACCAGCAGGACCAGCTCGTCAGCGTCGCGCACGACCCGATCACGACGTCGATCCCGACGCAGACGACGTCGCGCAAGCCGACGATCCGCGAGTCCGTGTCGCTCGACTCGTGCGTCGGCAAGGTCGTGGAGATCAAGGAGCTGGACGTGGACGAGGCCGGGGAACCGAACTGGGACATCGTCGGCGCGTCGGCGGCGACGGCCTCGGGCAGCGGCGCCAAGCGGTCGTTCGACGAGATGGCGACGAACGGCCTGGCGAGCGACACGGTGCCGATCGTGGGCGAGATGGCGCTGCAGTACTCGCAACCGTCGCGCCACTTCCTCTGCCTCACGAACGCCGGCATCCAGGTGTTCAAGAAGATCCGCCCGATCGACCAGCTGCACCGCATCCTGCTGCTCGCGCGCGGCAGCGAGCTCAAGGGTGCGCTCGCGCCGTTCGTGCGCTGCTTCGGCGAGATCCAGGTCTGCTGCATGCTCATCGGGCTCGCGTGCGGCGTGCAGAGCGACCCGCTCACGAACGACACGAGCGCGGCGTCGGTCGTCGGGCGCCGCGGCGGCGTCAAGAGCGACGACTACATCTACACAGCGGCGATGCAGGGGATCTTCGAGTGCGGGCAGGGCAGCGTGGGGGCGGAGAACCCGGCGCTGGAGGCTGCCAAGGCGCTCGAGTCGACGAGCGCGAGCACGCGCATCGTGCTCACGACCGAGTTCGGCATGTCATACCAGCACGACGGGCTCGTGATGTTCGTGTGCCGGCTGCTGCGGCCGCTCTGGTGCCAGAAGTCGGTCGGCAAGCGCGTGGTGGTGCGCGTGGCCGGCAGCTCGTCGTCCAAGCCGTCGGCGTCGACGACGTTCGAGCCGCTGCACTCGACGGCCAAGCTGGACGAGGTGCGCGAGATCCTGTTCCAGCTGCGCCAGCTGATGGAGAACGCGGGGCCGTACGCCGTGTCGATCAGCAGCGGCTCGGTGCTGGAGAACACCCTCGCGCTCGACGGGCTGTCCGACAGCGACGGCGTGTCGCGCGTGTCCGAGCTCGCGAGCCGGTACCAGAAGCATCGGACGGAGGAGCAGCTCCAGCGCGAGTTGCGCTTCAAGGCGGAGCAGCGCTCGCTGTACTACATCTACCAGCTCGTGCTCCGCAGCATCGAAGGCATCTCGCTGCTGCGCATCGCGACGGACTACAAGGTCTCGCTCGACGAGTCGCTCGCGCGGCTGAGCTTCAGTGACTTCGTGGCGTCGACCGAGGGCACGTCGGCGGCCAAGGCGATGGTCAAGGCGCTCATGCGCGGCCGCAACGAGAACAACCAGTACCTGATCAAGCAGCTGCGCGAGCAGTGCCCGTCGTTCTTCTCGGTCGCGGACCTGTGGCACTACCAGGGTTACAAGTCGCTCGCGATGGCCAAGCTGAGCGCGCCGAGCGCCCGCAAGGCGTACCTGAAGGAGTCGCTGACGCAGTTCCTCAACTCGTGCCACATGTGGGACACGGAGGACTGCGTCGAGGTGCTGCAGGGCATCTGCGACGACTATGCGCTGCTTCACTTTTACGAAGGCGCCGTCAAGCTCTCGCTCGCGTGCGCCAAGCACTTCCACGACGCCGCGGCGTCGGACCTGAGCGGCGTCAAGCTCGCGTGGAAGCGCAACTGCTTCGGGTGCATTCTGCTGACGCTGCAGCGGCTGCTGAGCACCGACACGGCCGCGAAGAAGGCCGGGCAGAGCCCGCAGGCGATCGACGACATGGTCACGCTGGACGACGAGACGCGCAGCCGGTTCGTCGACGAGGTGTTCCGCTTCGCGCTCGCGTCCGAGGACAGCGCATTCCACGAGCTGCTGTACACGTGGCTGTTCGAGAACGGCCACGCGCACCTGCTCACGACGATCCGGTCGCCGTTCATCGAGGAGTTTCTCAAGGAGAAGGACCAGGACCTGCTCATCCAGCTCTACATGGACCAGCACAAGTTCCTCGCGGCCGCCAAGGTCTGGTGGACGCGCGCGCACGAAGACAACAGCGACGACGACAGCACGGGCGTCGTGCTCGAGTCCAACCCGGACGTCGGCAAGCGCCAGTACTACGTCTCCAAGGCGCTCGGGTGCCTCAAGAGCCTCGAGGACGTCGGCGAAGCCACGGACGCGGCGCGCGAGGTGCGCGACGTGCTGGACGTGCTGCAGCTCCAGGTGCGCGTGCTCAAGGCGCTCGAGCAGGCCACGCTCGAGCTCGAGGCGTCCGCGGCGTCGCTCGCGGCGGTCGACGATGAGCTCCAGGAGCGCCGGGACGACCTCAAGGTGCTCACGTTCAAGCTCTTCGATGCCTCGACGCTGTACAACCAGTTCGCCGCCAAGTACGACATGTGGGCCGAGTGCCTGCACATCATCCACTCGTGCAACTCGGAGGAGGCGGACGTGGTGGCCGCGCTCTGGCGCAAGATCGTCTGGAGCATCGTGCCGCCATCGTCGAGCAGCCAGGAGTTCAACGCGTGGCGCGCCGACCAGTGCGAGGCCGCCGGGCTCGCGGCGCACTTCGCGGGCGTGAGCTCGTTCGAGAGCGGCCACTGGATCGGCCAGCTCCAGTGCAAGGTGCTGCGGCTCGGCAAGACGCTGTACTTCGGCGGCGACGACGCGCACGCCGGCTCGGCGGCGGCGGCGGCGCTCGGCGGCTTCGTCTTCCCCGTCGGCTTCATCGCGCAGCAGCTCGAGCGCGTGTCGTCGTGGTACCTGCGCTTGACGCAGCGCCCGACGTACGCGGCGGGCAGCACGGCGTCGGCGGCCTCGATCGACGCGACGACGTTCAACTGGGTGCTCAAGATGTTCCTGGACGTCGGCGTGCCGCACCGCGTGCTCATCAGCCACTACGAGCAGATCTACCGCGAGCAGGGCAGCCTGCCGTGGACGCTCCACTTGCTGCAGGCGATGCTCGCGATCGTGACGCTCTGGAAGAAGCACGCGCTGGCGCCGCGCGCCAGCAAGGACCAGCTCGCGGACTTTGCCGCGTGCTGTCCGCACCTCGTCGACCTCTGCGGCGACTTCATCACGGACCTCCAGGCGATGCCAGGTGCGCTGGCGCTGAGAGCTGTCGCCCTCGTTGTGGTGTGGGCTGCCGACTGACGCGTGTGCTCTTCCTCTTGCTCTGCAGACGACCACGCGGACGCGTCGACGCTGCTCGAGCAGTTCCGACGAGCGAAGAACGACTTGCTCAACTTCCGCTCGCTCATGTAGGCGGCGCACCGTCCAGACACACAGACACACACCCGAGCGTTCGCAACGAGGAGACGAACCGCAACGAGGAGGAAGATCCGGGAGACGCACGCGTAGTGCTTGAGGGGCTCGGGCGATTGAACGAACCTGGGCGTGTGCCGGGGAGGTCTCTGCAATAAGTTACGTTGTGACATCGTTCGTCGCTCTCGGACGCGCTGGTCTAGTCGGGTTGGCTCGGTTGGCTGACATGCTCGCTCGCCGGACCTTAGAAGCGCTGCAGCGAGAGCTTGAGATGCAGCGCACCTGCCTCCACGAGCTCCTCGGACTTGGCGCGGTGCTTCTTGGAGGCGCCGACCGAGAGCGCCGTCTGCTTGACCATCGAGCCGAGGCCGCGGATCGGGCGGTAGACGACGCCGGCGACCCCCTTGCCCACGCCCTTGGCGAAGCCCTCGAGCCCGTGCTCCTTGGCGCCGCGGATCGGGTCCTTCCACACGCCCGTGATGCCCTTGTAGATGCCCTTGCTCAGCCCCTCGGCGCCGGCGACCATGTGCTCGCCGAAGTTGGTCGCCCACTCGCGTGGCATCACGAGCGGGACCCACGCGTCGATGGCCGCCGCGTCTTCGCTCTCGCCCGTCAGCGGCGCGAGCGTCTCGGACTCGACCACGGCGCGGCCCATGAGGCGGTCGGCGCTGATCTTGTTGTAGTCGAAGACCTCGACCACGAGCGGCGCGAGGCCGTCCCACGAGAGCAGCAGCGCCTGGCGCCACTGCGGGTTCACGTCGTTGTCCACGCGCGCGCTCGTGACTGACTGCTCGCCGAGCCGGAACGTCACGTACGGGTCCGACTTGCCGTTGATGTCCATCGCGGCGAGCCGCGCGCCTTCGACGAGCTCGATCACGAGCACGCCGACGTACTCGACCATCCCGTGGGTCGCCGCCGAGCTGCCCGGGAGCGCCGACGGCGAGTGCGTCGCCGACGAGCTTGAAGGCACGGCGTGCTGCTTCTGCCGCGCCGGGTGCGCCTTGAAGAGCTCGTCCTCGTACTTGGCGCGGATGTAGCGCTCGCGCTCGCCGCGCGCCGCGTCCGCGTGCGGCTTGGGGAACGCGCTCGGCACGGAGAACTCCATGAGTTCGTTCAGCGCGTCGTTGCCGACCGCGTCGACGCGCTGCGCTTGCTCGTCCTGAGGGCCGCGCGAGCATCAGATCGCCTGTCAGGACAGCGACCAACAGACGCCAGCAGCAGCACGAGGGCAACAGCGCACCGTCCACTTGTCGAGCGTGCAGCTGAGCACGAAGGACACGTGGACGCCGAGCGAGCGGTGCACGCCCGCGCACTGCGTGCAGATGAACCCGCCGTGCGTCACAGTCGCCCACCTGCGCAGCGAAGCAGAGAAGCAGAGAAGCCGAGAAGCAGGAGCCGCCGCCCGCGTGAGTCCTCGGAGGCGCGTTGAGCGAACGCGAACACAGCAGGCGACGGACGCACTTGGGGGCCGGCGCGTCGCAGTCAGCGCAGCTCGCGTTCTCCGGCCGCGCGAGAGCGCTGAGCACGCGCTGCTTGCTGCTGTCGGTCGCGTCGGTCGCCATCGCTGCTGCTGCTTGCGGCGGCGAATTGCAGAGTGAGGAGGCCGCAAGCGACTCACAGCGAGCATGGAGCAGACGACATACACTCCGACGTCACGCGCGACTTGCTCGACGGTGGCTCGGAAAAATGAGAAATCCACGGCGAAACAAGCAGCTGGCCACAGGTCGCTCAGGTCGCCATCGTAGTGGGCGTCCGATGCTTATATCATAGGACAGGGCGCTGCTTTCCTAGGAGCCCGCGGCGCAACGCGAGCTGCTCGGCGAGCAGGTAGACGCGCTCAAAGTCGTGGTACGTCACGCGGCCGTCGCCGTCGCGGTCGGCCTCGCGGAACGCGCTCAGCATCACCTGCGCCGACGCGCGCGGCATCACGAGCGCGCACGCCTGGAAAACGCACTTGGGATGTCACGCGCAGTTATCCGAGAGATCAACGCACACAAGCACACGCGCGCAACAGCTCGGCACCTGCTGGAAGCTCTCGAGCGAGACGAAACCCTGCGAGCTCGCGTCGAGCGCTTTGAACACGCGCCGCACGTCCTCCAGCAGGTCGGTGCGCCGAAGGCGCGGCTCCATCGCGCGCACGAATGCGTTCGCGTCGACTCGGATGCTGCGGATGCCGCCGCGCGCGTCGTCTGGACAGCGCGAGCGTGAGCGCGTCGATCAAGTCTCCGCGGGTGGTAGTGCTGGTGTCGACACGCACCTGGAACGACGCTGTGGAAGAGCTGTGCGAGCACAAGCTGCAGAGCGCCGCAGTTTCGTTTTAGGCGCAGGGTTGGGTACAGAGCGATACTTGCATGCAGGCGTCCGACGTACCTTGGAGGCGCGCATGCCGAGCGCGGCTGCGACGCCGCACTTGAGCGCCTGCAGGTCGAGGAAACCTGAGCCCATGTGAGCGCCGACGTTCGCATCGCCGACGGAGCGCGCATACACACACGACCACCTCGCTGCTCGGCGTCGGCGTGCGCAAAGCACTCGCGCAGCCGCGCGCGCAGCTCCGCGTCCGCGTCCTGCATATCTTGCATCTCGACAGTGAAGGTCTCTTCAACTCGAATTCAAGTACTTTGTCCGCCAATGCTATACGTCCGTCGTACCTATCAAAACACCTCGCTTTATTCACTATCCCGTCGTTTCGAGTGAATAGGGGGGCGTTCTTCCATCCGTTTGCCCCCACAATCGCGAGCGACGAGCGACAAGCGACAAGCAACCAGGATGGCGCTCCGGGCCGTGCGCGTGCTCGCGACCCACCGCGCGCAGCAGCAGCTGGCGACGCACCCGCTGGCGGCGCGCAGCAGCGTGGCGCTCGGCCGCCGCGCGTTCATGTCGACCGGCGCGAGCCACCTCTTCTCCGAGCCGTCGTTCCCGGTGCAGCGCGGCGCCGTGGACGGCGAGGACCCGGCCGCGTGGCTCGACAAGTACGCGCGCCTGGACCCTGCCGACATGTGGAAGGTGGGCTCGTTCCCAGTGGTGCGCGACACCGCCGCCGCCGCCGCGGACAAGGCGTCGTCGGTGCTCGCGGGCCCCGCGGAGCTCTGGGACACGTCGGGCATGCTGAGCGCGCTCTCGGACGACGTGCCACTGCGCGACGCGCACGGCGTGGACGAGCTGCTGCGCGACATGGACGCGGCGTACGGCTACTTCGCGGACAGCGTGCTCAAGAAGAGGCGAAAGAAGATGAACAAGCACAAGCACCGCAAGCGCAAGAAAGCGCAGCGCATGCGCACGAAGAAGAACTAGCGCGTCTCCGCTCGCGGCTGCGAGTGTGTGGGCGTCGCCCGCAGTAGCCGCAGCAGCAAGCGAGCCGGTCGTTCGTTCAGGCTCCTCCTCCCTCACTCTCCAGTCCCCCCGGCTCAGGTGCCACGGCCGCGCCATAGCCTCAAACCCCCAGAAACAGCGGCGGCCCGGGAGGCTGGCGGCGGCAGAGCCCAGCAAGGCGGCCAGCTCGCTCCTTCGCCCACTTCGAGATAATAGAGACCCCCCTGCCGACCTCTCTCTCTCTCTCTCCGTGTCATGCACTACTTGAGTGATGCACCTTCCTGCTCTTCGGTCGGTCTCTCGCGAACAACATGCGTCGAGGCGTGGAAGACGAGTGCGATCTCGACCGGCGAGCGAGCGCCACACACTCCCGACTCTTCTGCGAGGCGCTGCGATCTTTTCGGTTCACTCCTGGGACGAACGAACGCGAGTCGAAGAGATCGCGGCGACTTCCGCATGCTCCGGAAGCTCACTTCGCCAAAAGCCAGGGCCGCGCCAGCGAGCAGCAAGAAGGAGATCAGGTGCGACAGCAGCAGCAGCGCATGCGAGAGAGCTGCCCGACTGACGCCTCGCTGCTGATCCGCCAAGTTCGCTTGCTGGCGACGTCAGCGAGCTCAAAGAAGCCGCGAGTCCGGATGAAGTGCGCCAGAAGCCGTCACCGGAGGAGCTCAAGCTCGACCTGAACGCGCTCGCTGCTGGCGCTGAGGAGACTTCGCTTGAAGCGGAGAGCGAACCGGCCGCTCCGCCTGCTGAGCGCCGACGGACGCTGGCTCGGAGTCCGCGCGTGAGGAAGAATCTGGTGGACGACGGCGCGGATCCGGAGCCTCCGGCCTCGAACGAGGACGCGCCGAGCGATCACCGCCAGCCGCTTGCGCGCAGTCCGCGCGTGAGGAAGAACCTCTTGGACGACGACGGCGGCGCCGGTGAGGCGGCGACCGGATCAGCGCAGTCGTCTCCGAAGAAAGGAGGTGGCCTGAAGGCTCTGAGAAGCAGCGACGCCAAGTCAGCGAAAGCGGGCGACGGCAGCGACGAGGACGCGGCGAAGAAGCCACGCGGCGCCAAGCTGAAGAAGGTGGGGAAAGAGAAAAGCAAGCGGAAGGACAAGGAGAAGGCCGGCAAGGCCGAAGCGAAGGCGCTCGACCGACACGACGAGGAGAAGAGTGGCGCAGAGTCGCAGCATGAGGGAACTGGCGACGACGCCAAGCAGCCTGCCACGAGCGTCGCTCTCTCGCCACTGCGGCGACGAAAGCCGGCGACGGAGAGCGTCGAACCCGATCGGCTCGGTGGGAAGCTGGGCGGGAAGCAGCGCCTCAAGCTGCGCGACCTCCCGCCGGCGAACCAGCCGGAAGTGCACGTCATCGGCGAGATCACGAGCGGCGAGGGCTTCGGCAGCGGCGGCTTCGCGTGTAAGTGGGGTGTCGAGTTCGGGAGCGCGTGGCACCACGTCGCAGGCGACCAGCTCGGCCAGACGCAGATCGACTACCCGGCTTCCGGTCACCCGGTCGTCTGGAGCCATCCGATCGACCTGCACTTCGCCACGACTTCGTTTCACGGCTGGCCCAAGCTGCTCCTGCAAGTGTGGCACGTCGACGCGCACATGACGGCCAACGTCGTCGGCTACGGGTTTGTCAACCTCCCGTTCGCGGCGGGCGAGCATGAACTGACGGCATCTCTGTGGCGGCCGAAGGGGTCGGCGAAAGAGGAGCTCGCGGCGACGCTGCTCGGACGCACCCCGGAGCTCGTGTCCGACGACGTCGTGTTCAACGCCGCGTGGGCAGATCGCTGTCGCCTGCAGACAGTGGCGACGGGCAAGGTGCATCTCCACGTGGGCCTCGTCTTGCGCAACTTCCACGTCTCGAACTTGCAAATGTAGGCGCCGACTGCGCGTCAGCATGTATTGAGATCGTCTTCCTTCGCGACTTCGGACGTCTTGTCGACCGCTGCGTCGCTATGCGCTGTCAGCAGCCGCCAGCTCGCTGGCAGACTCCCTGTGCCATGGACACCACCGGGCAAACGCAAGCGTCAGAGTTCCGTCCACAACGACGCCGAAAGAGACAGAGACAAACACCAAGCAGGCTCGCGAGAGATGCTGCCGCCGCGCCGCATCTTACTTAAGCTTGTCCAACGCCTTCCACCTCAGCTCGGCAGCCACGCGCATGATCAGTAAAGGGTTGCCTTGAAGCCGTGTGAGCGCCTCGTGCTTCGCCAGTGCTTGTACGTCGGAGACGGGTAACGCTGTCCGAGCAACTCAAGCGACACGTCAGATCCAACTTGGTTGCTTGCTGTGCCACTTCCACGATGCACGTACATCTCCTGAACTCGTTCGCGGTCAAGCAGGATCTGGCGGTCGATAACAGTAGTCGCGCAGAATCTGCTGCACTCAGCCCACGGAGGTGCACGTTGTGACTCGACACTGCGCTCAGCTGACTGAGCAGCTTCAGATCCTGTCGAACCGTGATGATGAACTGAACAGCAGCACTCGCACTCGCGTTGGTTGAAGCATTCTAAATGACGAGAGCAGAGTCACAACCGACTCACCTGCGCTGCCGGGTAGGACACGACGAGTTGAGCCACAGAGTCTTGGAACTCGGGTGCCGAGAACGCGTCGCATCCGTCGAGTATGACCAGTATCGATCGGTCTGTGTCTATCGTATCGCTGCTTGCAACGAGCAACGCGACGATCGGGGCAATTGCCAGTCAGCCACGCTCGGCAACACTCAAGTGAACATCGCACACACACAGACAAACCTTGAGAGTGACTGCAGAAGCGCGCCGACGTCTTCCAGAATGCTCAAGATCGCAGCCTGTCGAGTGATCGCTCCAGCATTCGCTTCGACACGATCGCTGCTGCTCTCTGCTGGTGCTCCGTGGCGCTGTTTTCTCTGCATCTCCGTGATCATCATCTCCACCGAGTAGAAGTGAACACCATGTCGGTACCACCTCCGATCGTAAACGTGCTTCGCGACGAACGTCACGACCGCCGACTTCCCTTTTCCTTGACGCGATGTGATGCTGCACACGCGAACTTTCCTTGTCCGCAAACAGAAGAGCAACTGCAGCAAATGTCAGCCGTTGCTAGAGTGCAGTCACCCCATAGATCACATACCTCCCCGATCTCAGGTTCTCTGCCAACAAAGTTCGGCGTGAGGAGCGGAATGTACGCCGCGCCAAGCGACGGCGCGAGTCTCCACTTCTCGATCATCGCCCCGGAAACTCGCTCGCGGTCCAAGGCCGGTTCGTCTTCACAGTCTTCCGGCACGATCAGAGAGCACAAGCTGTTGGGGATGTCGAGGAAGCTCTTCCTGTCACTGAGCGCGACGTATTCGGCGATGTTGTAGCTACGTCGAATCGAGTCGCCTCGCAGGATCCCAGCAAGCAGTGATCTGTGGAATCGTATGCAGCAGATCGAATGAGAACCACCAGTCTGCACATCAATGTGCAACTCTGATCATACGCGATGTACCTTAGGAACGACGCCGCTCTTGATCGGTACAGGCTCGACGAGTTGACGAACACGACCTTCGTCATACCAGATGCCTTGACCATCGAGACTGCCGCAACGGAGACCTGATGAGCATTGCTTTCGCCGCATTGAACAATCTTGTGAAGAAACAATCTCGCACCTATCGCGCTCGACGGCGAGAGAACCACGAGCAGCTTCGTTCGTACGCGGGGATCTTCACGATCAGCGTATTCTATCAGTCGATTCAGCAATGTTTCGAGAGCAGGCATCAACAATTCGTACCCGACATGATGAACTCCGCCAGCTTGCTCCTCGTCAGCTGGTCTGGCATGCCGTTTTCATCTTCAATGCTCAGCCATGTTTCGTCGCCAGTACCGGCGTACAACACCACGCTTGACTCGTCCTGCAGCGCAATCTTGAGTGACGCCGATGTCGCTGAGTCGTAGTTCACCTGACACACAGAAGAGGCTTTCAACTTGCGTTGATCTTGTAAATGGGTCGACAAAGGGCTACTCGTCAGCTCACCTGGACACCTCCGAGCGTCTGGAAACCCGAAAGTATGCCCGAGAGCTCCTCGCGGTAACCTCGGTACTGAACTCAACACCAGAACCGGTTAGTATGTAGCTGAAAGCTAGCAAAGTGCAACCCAACATGACGAACCTGGTCAGACATTCGACTGCTCTCTCCTACCGGCAAGAATGGCTCGGCGATTTGAACATTCTGACGTATCGGTACCGCACATCATCAGCTTGTAAACATCACCTCGCCCTCGGACAAACTCACCCTCACACGTACCAGCATCACGTCTGGTGGTGACACCACGACTTGGTTGCTTGAGACGCCGGGCTCTGCGTCGACGATGGTCTGCTGATTTGCTTCGGGTTCGGTTGCAGCTACAGATGCCAGCGGATCCGACACCAGCTTATCAGGCGCCGAGTTCTGTTGCTTCTCGCTGTCGCTCTCACTATCCGATAACGCCTCGCGTGGCTTGATCGATGGGCGGTTCAGGAGACTGCTGTCGATCGGCCCGCGTCGATTGTTGACCATTTTCAAGCTGTACGACAGCAAAATGTCTCCCTGCCCACCGCACACAGCATCAGACATCGACACCTCACTGGTTCGTCTCGCATACACGCACCCCTTTGCTCGGGATCTTCATCAGCGACACGACATCGCCCAGATGCAGCGTCCGCTGCTCCTTCCCTTTCAGCATTTGGTTGTTCACCCAGAGCCCGTTCGTGCTGGTGTTCTCGACCACGACGGAAATCGTGCTCTTCCCGTTGCCGCTAAACGCCGAGGACGATTTCTGGGTGACGTCGAAGATGCAGTGGCGCCGGCTCAGGAAGTAGATGTCTGCGCCGTAAATCTTCTCACCGAAGACGGACTGGAACTTGTCTCTCCCGAGCGTGAACGGACTCAGCTCCTTCGCGAGCGGGATGACGTAGATGCCGAGAGCCTTCATCGCTTTCTTCTCGTCGACGGAGATCAGCTTGGCGAAGCTCTCGGTTAGCGTCAGCACGAGGGACTGACTGTCGTCGCTACGGTTCGAGACGTCTTGGAACGACAGGTCCTGCAACTTGTCTTGCGACAGCGAGATGTAGTTGTTGATCATCGCGAGCTCTTCATCGCTCGAGTCGCTGTCGAACGTCCTCTCTGCCGGCTCGTAGTCGGTCCTGAGCACAACGCTGTTTCGAACCCTCCGAGGTGGACTCGATGGTGCGAGTGCCGGCGAATCCAGCGGCAGCTTTCGAGGGAACCCCATCTGCTCGAACGGCTTGAGCAGCAACGGCATCAACATCATCACCGAGACGATCAGCTCGAGCTCAGTTGTCCAGAGCAGGTGTCGGGGGCGAACGTACCGAGGCTGCGAAAAGAAGCTGCGGTCCATGGAATCCTGTCACCCCGTCGCTTGGTGCTGCTGTGCTACTCGCGACGTAATGCTTGGATACCTGGACAACAGCCACCGCAGTCACGTTAGTCCCTGGATCGCTGCGGTGCGATCTCCTCGTACTCACTGTTGGGAACGCCTGTTCCATCGAAGTCACTCTCGGCGTGAAGACGCGCTTGGGGACGGGCTTGGACACCCTCGCCGCGGACGGCGTCTTGTTCTCCTTCTGGTCGAGCAGCGCCTGCACCTGCTGCTGCTCTTGAAGTTGTTGCTGCTGCTGCAGATGATACGGTTGCTGCGGATACGACTGGTGAGAGCGCTGCGCGATCTGCTGCTGGTGATGCTGGTGGTCTTCGAGGTGCTGGTGGGCCGCAGGTCCCACGAGCTTCATCACGACGTCCGGGTTCACGTCGTCCTCGCTCGGCCCGACAAACACCGGCCGCTGCTGCTGCCGGCTGTCGTTGTCGTCATCCCCACCGACGAGTTGCTCGTGGTACTGCATCACGTGGTCGGCGGCGCTCCACTCGCCTGCTCTGCGGCCGCCAGCAGCGTCGTCGTGCGGCACCATGGGAACATCGTGAGACGGGACGCTGCCGCTCGCCGGCAGCCGCACGTCCGCTGGCGTGTTGAGCTCGCGCGCGTCAAAGTCGAAGCACCGCTTCTTCACTGGCGGCTTCTTCGGGCTCTTGCGCTGCACGTCGAGCACGTCGAAGAAGCCCTGGCGCAGGTGGCCGGGCGACGCGTGCGCGTTCGCGGGCGTGCGGCTGCTGCCGATTGGTGCCGGCGGGCTCAGCTGCGCTCGGCCACCTGCGGCAGGCGGCGCGAAAGGCCGCGCGGGAGACCCGTAGACGAAGCGCAGCGGCGGGTACGCGGACGACGCCGGCGCGCGCAGCGTCGGGATCCTGCTGGGCGGCCCTGGTGACGACGTCGACGTCGACGGCGCAGCTGATGACGACGGCGGCGGCGGTGGCGCGTCCAGCGGCCGCTTCCTCGGCGCGGAAGCTGCCGCAAAGTCCATCGGAGGCTCAGATGAGGCAGCAGAAGAAGAGGAAGAAGAGGAAGGTGGCGGATTGCGCGATGCGGCGCTTGAAGAAGCGGAGAACGGCGCTCCCTGGATTTTCGCACTATGGCGACCAAGAAGCGTCGCGATCTTTCGCTCGCTCCTTGCAAGCAGCAGCGTGTGTCTGTCGCTCGCCGTTGCGCACAGCAGCAAAGCGGCCTCGAGGGGTCCCTGATCTTGACGTCACCGACGAGGCAGGTGGACAGCGTCGCGACACCAGTGAGCAAGGAAGCAGATTCTATGACAGGAGATCGTCTGGAGGCGGCTTCGTTCTCGAGGTCGCGATGGTCACTACGGATACTTTAGTGACCTGTCACTCGAGAGTCGCCCCCACAAACCAAGCCTCACAAACAAGAAGCGCAGACGAGTGAGTGAGCGAAGAGCTACGATGGCGAAGCGGCGGCTCGCGGACGAGGCCGCGGACGAGCGCCACGTGATGCGCATCATGCCGCTGGGCGCCGGCAATGAGGTCGGGCGCTCGTGCATCGTGCTCAAGTTCAAGGGCAAGACGATCATGCTCGACTGCGGCGTGCACCCGGGGTACTCGGGCCACGGCAGCCTGCCGTTCTTCGACGGCGTCGAGGCCGAGGAGATCGACCTGCTGCTCATCACGCACTTCCACATCGACCACGTGGCGGCGCTGCCGCACTTCACGGAGAAGACCAACTTCCGCGGCCGCGTCTTCATGACGCACCCGACGAAGGCCGTGATGCAGATGATGCTGCGCGACTTCCTGCGCGTGTCCAACATCGCCGTGGACGACCAGATCTACGACGACAAGGACCTCAACAGCTGCGTCGCCAAGGTCGAGATTATCGACTTCCACCAGGAGAAGATGCACAACGGCATCAAGTTCACGCCCTACAACGCCGGCCACGTGCTCGGCGCCTGCATGTACCTCATCGAGATCGGCGGCGTCAAGGTGCTCTACACGGGCGACTACTCGCTCGAGAACGACCGCCACCTCATGGCCGCCGAGCTCCCGGCGTGCTCCCCGGACGTGCTCATCGTCGAGTCCACGTACGGCGTGCAGGTGCACCAGTCGGTCGTCGAGCGCGAGGGCCGCTTCACGGGGCAGGTCGAGGCGGTCGTGCGCCGCGGCGGCCGGTGCCTCATCCCGGTCTTCGCGCTCGGCCGCACGCAGGAGCTGCTGCTCATCCTGGATGAGCACTGGCAGGCGCACCCAGACCTGCAGGACGTGCCGATCTACTTCGCCTCCAAGCTCGCGGCGAAGGCGCTGCGCGTCTACCAGACGTACATCAACATGATGAACGAGCGCATCCGCAAGCAGATCGCGATCTCGAACCCGTTCCAGTTCGAGCACATCTCGAACCTCAAGAGCCTCGACGACTTCGACGACTCGGGCCCGTCCGTCGTGATGGCGAGTCCCGGGATGCTCCAGAGCGGGGTGTCGCGCCAGCTCTTTGAGCGCTGGTGCTCGGACAAGCGCAACGCGTGCATCATCCCGGGCTACGTCGTCGAGGGCACGCTCGCGAAGAAGATCCTGTCCGAGCCGACGGAGATCGTGGCGCTGGACGGCCGCGTCATTCCGATGAACTGCACGGTCGAGTACATCTCGTTCTCTGCGCACGCGGACTTTGTCGGCACGAGCGGGTTCGTCGACAAGCTCGTGCCGCCGAACATCGTGCTCGTGCACGGCGAGAAGAACGAGATGATGCGGCTCAAGTCGGCGCTCAACAAGAAGTTCAGCGACCCGAAGATCTACCACCCGAACATCTTCACACCGGCCAACATGCAGGAGATCGTGCTCGAGTTCAAGGGCGAGAAGATCGCGAAGGCGATCGGCGGGCTCGCGTGCGAGCAGCCGCAGAACGGGAAAGTCATCTCGGGCTTGCTCGTCGAGGTGGACTCGCAGACGCACCTGATGCACAAGGAGGACCTGTCGACGTACACGAAGCTGGTGTCCGGGACCATCACGCAGCGCCAGCACGTGCCGTTCCAGTTCCACTCGTTCGAGGTGCTGCTGGCGTTCATCAAGCAGATGTACGAAGACGTGCAGTTCCTGGAGAAGGAGGGCCGCATCGTGGTCTGCGAGCAGGTCGTCGTGACGCGGGCGATCCCGGACAAGATCTTGGTCGAGTGGACCTCTGCGCCGACCGCAGACATGATCGCGGACTCGGTGGTTGCGCTGGCGATGCACGCGCAGGCGAGCCCCGCGAGCTTCAAGCTCAGCGGCCACCCGACGGCAGCTTGTCCCCACGACCACTCGAAGAAGAGCGATGCCGACCACCCACACGACCATGATGACGAGCACGCAGCACCGAATGACGCGTTGGATGCGCAGGACGCAGAGGCTCCGATCAAGGAAGAGGCGGCGAGCATCGAAGAGGTGAAGGTGGAGCTTGAGCAGGAGTTGATGAAGACGGAGGCGCCGCCTGCGGGGGAGAGCGAGCTGGAGACCGAGTCGGAGCTGGAGAAAGCCGCCAAAGAGCTCGGCGCAGCGGACCAAGAGGCGCTGAACCTGCTGATCGTGTTCCGCCTGCTCAAGGACCAGTACGGCGACGTGGACCTCGACTTCGAGACGAACAAGATTCACATCCGCACGCCGAGCGGCATCAGCGCCACCGTGGACCACGTGACGCAGAGCGTCGAGTGCCACGACGACGCGTTCAAGCGCAAGCTGCACGAGACGGTCGAGCGCATCGAGTCGGCGCTCAAGCCCATCGCGTCCTAGTCGGGCGGCTGGTCGACTCGCCCAGCACTCGCTGCTGCACCAGCGTTCGTGAGAAGAGAGGAGTTCGTTGTGAGCTCCGTTGTCGCTGATGTGTGCTGCGTACGTAGCGACACATGATGTCAACCATTCGCTCCTCGCTCCGTTCAACATGCCTGCGCCTGTGTCGTGATGCCAGAACACTTCGATTACAACGCTCCAATGCTCGTCACGCGTCTTCAGACGCCTGCTGCTGCTGCTGGGAGTCCTTCTCCTGCTTGACGCGCTCACGCGCGAGCAGCACCTCGTCCATGTTGAGCTCTGAGCCGTCGCTCGCGATCACCGGGTCCACGAGCGCCTTGCGGTACCACGTGGAGAAGCGGCCGAACGCGTCGCTCTTCTTCCGGATCTCGAGCGCGGCGTCGTTCGAGATCACGAGCTCCGCGTCCGGCGCGGAGCCGGGCTTCACCTGGCGCCGCGGCAGCTGGATGTCGTGCGGGAAGTTCTGCGTCACCGGGTCGTAGCCGAAGCCGCGCAGCGGCAGGTTCGCCGTCTTGAGCACGTATTGGAACTGCTCGTCCGAGAAGTGGCGGAACGAGGCGCCGATCTTGCCGCTGCGCGGGACGTACGGACCTGACTTCTCGCCGCTCGTGGCGACCACGTGGTCGATGCGCTCCTGCCACTTGGTGCCGTCGAGACTCGGCTTGTCGGTGAGGAAGAGGAACACGCGGCGCAGCGTCTCGGCGCTGGTAGCGAAGGGGTCACAGGAGAGCAGCAGTTAGCACGCGCAATCACTACGTAAGAAGGCGCATGATCATCAGCACCGGCCAGCACGCACCGGTGCACGAGCAGGTCCTCGTAGCGCACGACGATGATCGGGATGGCGACCTTGGAGGTCCAGTAGCGGTGGAACTTCATCCAGACGTCGATCTCGTTGCGCACGAGCCCGTCCCAGCGGTCGGCGAAGCGCGCGTACTGGGACTCGGCGAGGCTCTTGTTGTGCGTGTTGGTGAGCGTCATGTTGAAGTACGAGTCGATGGCGTCCCACGGGTTGCGCACGACGAGGATCGCCTTCTTGATCCCGAACGGCTTCCAGCCCACGCGCTCCGGGAAGTGCGTCTTGACGAACCACACCGACTCGTCCACGACGCCCTGTACCAGCGGCGAATGAATGAGTGGGAAGGTTGTCAGGACCTCGTTTTCATCTCATGTCTCGCTCATTCTCTCTCGCGCGCGCACGCACCTCGCCCTTCATGCCGTACTGCTGCAGCTCCTGGCTGAGCGAGCGGTCTGGCCGCGTGTCGCAGCCCGTGTACACGCCCGTGATCTTCTCGAGCAGCCCGCGCATGAGCGAGTTGCCCGAGCGCGGGTAGCTCACGATCGCCACGCGCTCGCCGCCGCGCTCGCCGTCCGCGAGCCAGCGCAGCGTCTGCACGGCGTCTCCTTCTTCTGCTGCTGCTACTGCTGCCTGTAGCTGCGGCGCCGCTGCAGCCGCGCTGATTGCGTTCGTGTTCGCGTGAGCGCCGTTCATTGCTCGGAGCAGCAATCGGCGCGCGAGGACCACGAACGGGTTCCAGCGCCAGTTGAGCTGGACGCTGGAGTGGCGCGTCAGTAGCTGCATCCATGCGCAGCGCCAGGTACTTCGCGACGTACAAGAGGCGCGGGAAGAATAAGAGCGCCTGGACGTAGAGGCGCAGCACGAAGATCCCGCTGGCGACCACCGTGCTGGTCATGCAGCGAGCGAGTGAACGAGCGATCGAGTGGCGGGCGAGCGGCGAGAGACGAACGCCCAAGGTGCTAGTGACCAGCACAAGCAGCTCACCACGACTTTGACTTGGATGTTGTATGCTCGTCCTCTTCATCCTTTCATTTGTATGCAATGTGTCCAGTACAGTACACTCTGTGGACGAACAGTCACGAGATAAAACCAGCGGTGTCGAGGAATCGGCTGACTGCCATCGTGATCTGGACAGTCGCAGCGCTCGCAACACTGGCGGTGCGTACCATCAGCCTCGAACGCGCGCTCGGTCCTTGTCTCCTCCTCTGCCTGACGGGAGGAGTGATGACGCTTGTTTACTCGCAGACTGC